>JAEQBH010009810.1:0-65774 GCA_016808115.1 Tetrastigma voinierianum
AAAGAACATATTTTGTAATTTGATAATTTTGATTGGTGGATCAAGATCTTCCCTCTAAAGAAAATTTGAAAGTAGCTCGTGATGATGTTGGTGCTGATTCTGTGGGGTAAATGGCGTGCAGCGGTCATTGCCATAAGGAAGATGCATTAGTAGTTCTTCTCGTAAATGTGGGCTCATGAATAAATTTTTCAAATTCTAATAGTGATGATGGTGGCGATAAGTCAATAGAGAAGGGTAACAACATTAGTGGTGGTAGTGAAGATGGTAAAGAACTAGTGGGACAAGTAGACAAGTGGTGGCATTGGAGTAAATATGGTTGTTGATGAGTGGTTATGTTAATCCAAGTTGAATCATGACATGTGTGTGGAGCACGAAATGAAAATTATTAATAACACACGAATGCGATCATGAATCTGACGGACATATGGAACAGCTTTGGAAAGAGCGTTGACTTTCGGCGATGATGACTATTCTAGTGGGCATGATTACAGATCCAACTATAACCAGATTGTCATGCTTCAATCATTGGCTCCTAAGATCAAAAAATACCTTATTTAGGGAGTGGGGTCTGGATCCTATCATAACTTTTTGGAAGTAGTGATAATTCTTCCAATACTTTTAGTGGTATGATTTTATCAATGTTAACTACTAAAACATGAGCTAGTGATTCTTATAGATATGATCAATCTTTTGTCTGGAAATTGGCTTTTCTTATCGAGGTTTTAGATCTATCAACATGGTGTTGAGCACAGAAAAGCCTCTAAGGTCATATGTTCCTAATTATGGATCATCAAGCCAATCATCTCAACAAACACATTCAAGTAATGAACAATTCTTTCAACCACGCATTCTCATTATGCAAATTCAACCGTCTTCTGATTTGTATGCTCGTCGTGTACTAATGATGATGATGATGTTTTGGAAGGCCCCCTTGTCATTCAACATGGTATTGATTGATGTATTTGATGACATTTTGTTAAAAAAGAATGTGTATGTCTTTTGATTTAAAATAATTTCTTTTGTTAGCATTATCATAAATATGTTTAAGCTGAATCCTTCATTAACTATTTAATAATGTTAAATACATAAAAATTTGTTTATTAAACATTTAATACTTAATTATATTTAATTTTCTAATAATTTTAATATTTAACAAATTTTAAATATTTTAATCATATTATTTTGCATATCAGTAGATACTTAATGCTGAGCACACACCGCGACCAATCGATCTTGAGACCATCGAGTAGGTGACCAATACCGCGACTTTACAGACATGCTTCAACAAGCACACTCTATAGTTTTCTTCTTAATGAAATTAAAAATAAAATAGCATTGAAAAAAAAGCGAAAAACCCCGAATAGTATGGTTTCTGATCAATCAAAATTTAAAAAATTCAACATGCTAACATGACACACTCTATAGTTTCTTCTTAACTGAAAAAAAATAAAAATAAAAAAATAGCATTAAGAAAAGCAAAAAAACCAAATAGTTTGGTTTTTTCTATACAATCAAAAATTTAAAAAATTCAACAATAAGCCATGGAAAGTTAAAAAAAAAATGCTAACATTGAAAGCAAATTGCTTTGAGCGAAAAGTCAAACAAGAAAAAAAAATACAAACAAACAACAGCCATCTAAGTTACATTTAAAGGTGTGGGGGAAAACGATTGGCGATCTAAATGAGATCCACATAATTGTAAATATTACGGCTACTTCGCTATTGGGTGGTACGACTTTTGGTGGTGGTAAAAATATCCCATCTAGATGAATGGATTGTCTTGGGAAAAATTCTCGTACAAAAGTTTATTTCAAAATTTATCTTGAACATGACACTATTAGAAAGATAAAAATTCACCAATTTCATGCATTTTCTCCATGCAATCTGCTTGATTCCTTAACTTCTCTGCCCCTAAGAAATAGCCTCCTCTCAGAAGCTTCTTGAAACCATTAAAACAAAGCCTAAGCTTTCTAATATAGTCAATCCTACATTTAATCCTACATTTCTTCTGCAAAACGAGGAAACAACTTAAAAAGCAAATAAACAATCCAAAATTCTTGTGTCTTTTTGCTCAACTTTAGTTTGATTACAACAAAACTTAAAGCTTGATTCGAAAATCACATTTATGAATCTCATATATTCGTGCTTTCCTGCGGTCCCATAGCTATGAAAATTCCAAAAATCTGATATCATATTAAAGAACTAACTCTCATAAAAGCTCAAGCTTGTAAGATTTGGAGTTTAATATGATTATAATATCTTTAACATAACAGCCTCCACAAAAATTATAAAAAAAAAAAATCATCTCGAAGAATGTTGAAGGATTTCTTGTCACATGTTGTGCGACTCCGTGGTGCATTAATACTAGAGGTGAGACTGAGACGTGCCTTCCCTCATTGGTCGAAACTCAGCAAGAGGTTTCTGATGGAGTGGAGTTAGTTGACTGCATCTCCCATCTCCATTCTGTCTCTTGGAGATTGACTGGAACCTATGACACCCGATTCTCAGAACTGAGATGATGCTCTCAATATGTGGTCTCTTCCATCTGCTTCCAGCTGCTGGATCAAATGCCCCGGATCCATGACCTCCATTACTCGCTCTGGGAAGAAGACATTTCTACATAGTCATGAAGGGTGAACCAGCTCCTGAACGCCTCACTGGTTGGCCTTCCCATGAACATTTAAAGCAAAAGAATTCCATAACTGTGTACATCTCCTTCAGCCCGGCAGCCACACTGCTCACTCCATATTCTGCCAATCAATTGAAAAAAATAACAAAAGCTGATCCAGCGAATTAATAATCTGATCTATGAAAATCATTATAGAATTAACAGGCGCAGCTATAAGGGCGGAGCCAGTAAGTGCTCAGGAACATTGTCCTTCACAAAAAGTTCTGAAAAACATGAGACCAAGAGTTCATCATAAGGAAGCCATTCTACCAGCATTCCGTCATGCCCCTAATTAAGTTATGCCTCTCCCTGAATTTTATTTTCTCCATTCATGCAAGCAATAAGAACTGAAGCAACTACAGGGTGGAGCCAGTAAGTGCTCACGAGACATATGCCCTTCTAAAGTTCTGAAAAAAACACTGGACCAGAGTTCATAAGGAAGCCACACTGCGCATATGTATCATGTACCCCTAAACTAAGTTATGTCCTCTCCTGAATTTATTTTCTGAATCCAAGCTCCTGCAAGCAAAGAGAACTGAAACAAGAAAAGAAAAGATTCTAATCAAATTATTCATACACCAGGCAATGTACCTCAAAGGATCCTTTTACACAACCGAACTGCTTTGATTTGGGTGAGTAGTAGTAGCGCTAAGTAGCGGAGATAATCTTTGCAAGACCAAAATCACCGACATGGGCAGTCGATTATTAATAGATTAGAAGGACATTGTTGGGCTTGAATCAGTGAACAATAATGCCATCAGAGTGGTTGTGAAGATACTCTAATCTTGAAACGATGTCAATAGCAATATTCAAATTACATGAAAGGTTGAGTCTTTTGGTTCATGATCGCAGTCTTCGTAGTACTTTTGGATGGAGCCAACCCTCCAGGCTTCCTTGTGGCATCAATTCAAACGAGAGCCTTGAAATCATTTCCTTTGAAATTGACAGGCAAGCACTCAATGTTTTTGATAAGATTCTGTGTGAATTCTTTATAGCTTTGCGCTCAGAACATGAAACTCTTGGAAGCTCCTTTTCTTGAAGATTTAGCACCTTCCGCTGGCTGTGGCTGTCTGTCTTGTTCAAGGAGTACTCAGCACATAACCGCGACCATAACTTAGGTACCAATTATGTTTGGACTCAGAAGCCTCCGGTAACTTTGTGAAGATCAGAAATTATGAGACCTAATGGCTGTTGCTCTGACTCTGGAGAGAAGCATTTAAATTGCTTTTCAGTGTGGTTATGAAATTAGCCGACCAAAGGCAAAGCATGAAGCGACAATACTAATCCTTGGAATGACTATTTTGGTACCAAGATCCTTGTTTGTGGAGTAGGTGGGGCATATGGAAAGATTAAGCTCGGGGATGCCTCCACATAATCCATAGTTCCTTATTTGAAACTATGAATTACGTATTTCAAAGGCACCCAGTCTTGAACACTTCTCCTTGAGTTGATTGAATGACGGGTTCAAATAGGTTAAGAAAGGAAGTTCCCAAGATACTCGGAATCCACACTTTTATAAATTTGTTGGAGAAAGTCTATATATTCTAGACCTCTTAGAAAGCTGCAAGGACTCGGGAATTTCTCCTTGAAAAGAAGTTGCCATCCTAGTCGAAGATCTTCCATCACAGCATTTACCTAAAGAGTTTGGTGCGGATAATCTGTTGTGAGAAACATCCGGATCTGCAACATTTATCAAATTCCTAACTCAATGGCGGTGAACCGATTGAGCATATTGCCACTTAAGTTGTTATGCTCCCAGAGGAAATATCCGCAAGTTCTTTAAAGGATTGAACCCGGTGAGGTTGTTATTTGAAAGAATCACATCTATTAGGGTAGGGAGGCTAAGTTGAAGGAATTTCCCAGGACAAGTTGTTGTCATAAATAGAGAGTGATTCAACGAGGGTTAGGTTACCAGACAATGGTATGGTGCGGAGGTTTTTTCTTCCCAAAGCCCGGGGCTCGCATTTCATGAAGATTTCCCATCTTGGTGGGAATAGTACACATCAAGTTTGAAGGTTACTCTCAGAGGCTCGAGAATGTGAGATTGACCAAGTTTTCAATTCCGCAGGAATTGTTCCATGAATCTCATTTATTCCAGAAATCCGAGTTGATGGGGTGAAAGATTAGCTATGATGAAACACTAAGGCTTTGAGGGAATTGTCATCAAAGACCAATATTTTTAAGTTTAGTGCAGTTTACTAAAAGAGGTAATGAAATCTAAGTCTGATCACCTTACGTAGAACCCGATCTATTGCCGCTCATGTTTATGATTTGAAGATTTGAAGCCTTCCCCGGATCTTGTGGGCCCGATCCGAGTGAAAGTGTTATCGACAAAGTGGATATATATATGAGGCTGAAACGTGGATAATGAACACACAGGCAAGGGACACATGAATTTGTTTTCTGAAGCAGAAGAGACCGATTGAGATGAGGAAGGAAGACACCAATGCGGATGGTCTCCCTCGAGTTGGTTGCTTGCGATGTGATATAGTCTAAAGATATGAAAGATTATAGAGGGAAGAAGGTATTGCAGAGGCTAGTTTGTTGTAACTTAATTGAATAAACTCTAAAGTTGCGATTCAACTAGGTTTCAAATTCCACCTTCCAAATGGTTATCCCACTTGAGAAGAAGTGTGATGAGGGATGATTCCCAAATTAAAGTGGGTTTTCCACTGTAAGGTTGTTAATAAGACGAGACCCGGCGTTTGCAGAGTTGAGAGGGAGCCCGAGTTCTTGAGGGGATTTTCCTATGAGCTTGTTATCGATCAAATTAGGACCTTAAGATTCCAAACGATGTGGCCAGTTAGTGGGAACTTCTCCCCCAAAGGAATTGTTGCTAGACACAAGGACACGTAAATGAAACAAGCCACCAATCTGAGGTGGTATTTCGCCATGGAAGCTGTTATTTTGAAGGATTACTGTTCTAAGAAATGTGAGGTTTCCGATATGTGGTGAGAGGGACCCAACGAGTCCATATGAGCTCAAATTTATGGCCATGACTCGATGGACATGCCGTGGCTTGTAAGGCTTTATCTGGTGGCAAAAAGTGAATGGTCGTTCAAGGCTTCGACATCCCAGTAAGTCATGAGTGATTCCAAATCTTTGAAAATGCAATCAAAGCAAGTCCATCGGTTTCGTTTGCGTGAGACGAGCGTGGTATGACACAAAGGTGGAGATACACAAGATGAGGATGGAGTGGATGAAAAGGACCATAATGCCTTCATATTCACTATAAGAAAACATGCATTTCCACAGCGAAAATTCTGAATGTGAAATTAAAGATCAATTTGGATTTGTTCTTAAGATCGTACTTGTGGCTTGACAAGTTGTTTTGGATGAAATCGGATCAGCTAAACACCTCCTCTTTATATATGAAAAATCCTCCAACGCATTCATCATTCAAGATCTTCATCTATTTAGTCTTGTGGTAGTGGTAAAGGATGTGAAATAATTAAAATTATAGCTTTTCGTGTATTTGGGTTCCTTTACTTTATGGGTCCATGTATATAAAACAATTAAGTGTTACTTGTTCTCTTTTCTACTTTTGACTTATAAGCTTGTAGATTGGGTTTGCTAGCTCTTGGAAACTATCCTATCATGCATTATCACAAGGGAACTGTTGACATCAATGACATAGTAATGAACAAATGAAAAGTTGTATCCTTCTCGTGCGGACTTCACACCAAAAGTTTCCATATTTTTTGCCTTACTGAAAAGTTGTATTCAACGGATGAAAGTATGGTGTCTCTACATTTCTTGCCACCGAGGAACATTGGGATACATTGCTCCAAAATTATTCTACAAAAACATTGGAGGTGTCTCATACAAGGCTGATGTTTATAGTTTTGGAATGTTGTTAATTGAGATGGTGAGAAGAAGAAAGAATGTGAATGCAAATACAGAGCACTCAAGTAAAACATATTTTCCATCATGGGTTTATGATAGATGTCACCAAGGGGATAACATAGACTTGGGAGATGCTGCTTGAAGATGAAAAAAGAAGCTTGTTAGGAAAATGAGTGATGGATTTGCCTTATGGTGTATACAAATGAGCCATAGATGCGTCCTTGAGTGAGCAAAGCCTTGGAAATATTTAGAGGAGAGGTTGAGTTAAAGCATGCCTCTAGCCTACCATGCTCAGAAGTGTTCGTTGAGAATCATACAAGCAATCCGATAGAAACTGACAACTACCTCAATGATTCCATGGAGTGCAATTATTTAGGTGGAAGGTAGTGTAGTTTTTCCTAACCTCTGAGTGAGCATGATATATTATATATTTTTGTAATATAGAGGCACGGGTGTGGCCTATAACACTTCTTTCAGGGGTTCATATAATGTAATATTGATGTGAGGCATTAGCATGGTACCTAGCATTAAGCATAAAATAAATATATGACTAATAAGCAGTTATCTATGTATTATACGATTTAAGTAGCCTTGAATACGAATGCTAATTGATGGTCTAAGGCATGGATTTCCATGATACTCTAATAACTATTAGTTTAATGAACAACACCATATGACTTTAACACCATAAATATATGAGAGAACAAAGTCAACTAACATTAAATAAGAAGAAAAACATCAAAATAATGAGAATAGAAAGAAGGGACACAATTTTTATGATAAGAGCATCTTACCTATGTTCATGAATGAAAATGTCGGAAAATTACGCCGATATCTTGGAGGAATTTGGATATGGTGTTGGGAAAGACTACTTAAAATACAGATTGATAAAGGCCGATATTTCCCTACATTAATTTTCATAAAATAGATTCACAGCAAATAATTAATCTGACAACAAAAGCGAATCAAGTAACTGATAAATCAACCCACCAGTAAGAACCAAATTTTCACGTGGAAAACCCCGAATGAAAGGTAAAACCATGGGGCTCGTAGGCGCGAAGCTTCCACTATTTCAACAATGACAATGGAGTTACACCAAGTTCTTCTCTAGCAAGCAAACTAGAGAACCTGACAACCATCGTCGAGAACATCGTTCTTGGAACACCAAAACAATAAACATTATCCCAAGGATGGATAAATAAAGTGAAAAGAGGAAAGATCTCATCAAATGGTGGAATGACCAAAAGGGGAAATGGGAGAGCTTGCCCTAGGGCTTACAGTTATGCTTTTGATGGCGGAGCGCACTTTTACATACGAGAAGCATGAGTATGCCATCATATTTTGCCCGATGCCAAAGGGTAAACACATCTTTCTCCCGTTCTAATGTTTCTGCTGTAGACACTTCCACGACCATGGATTATTGTTAGTTTCATTCTCTTGTTCCTTCTCTTTGGGAATGTTTACGTTATGCGGGAAGAAGAGGCCAAGTGATGGTTCGGGTCCATTACAAAGAGCAAAGCAGCGGAGATCAAGGGGATGGTTTCCTCTTAAAATGTCATCCTCCCTTTTCATTGTCATCCTTACTCCCATATTGTGAAGCGGCTTATATGAAAGCCCCGATTCTTTACAAGATAAATTTACTTTGGACCCCGGGCTTTAAAATTAAGATTGTATCTAAGAGGAAGGGAATGCAAGATGAGAAGAGAAATCTCTTTGAGATCGATTCGATACATGGATGATTGGGATGAAGATTTTGGGAGCACGGCTGTGTTTGGCAAACAAATCGGGAATCTGGCAGCTTTCAACATGGAATCTGCTCCCGAAGTAAAGCGAGAGACTGAGGCCAATAAATCACAACTCGATATCACATTTGTTTTCTTTATTGACTATGGAAGGTGGGGTAAGTCCTTTAGGGGTTGTTGATAACTCAATGATTCATGGTATGTATCATAAAGAATAAAGGAGTACATGAATAACCTTTTTATTTCTTGGTCTTTGTTTTCTTTTGAACTTGAGCTTTCTTTTTCACTTTCTTTGGTGCCTTCGCTCCTACGGTTTTACCCTTCTTTCGTATAACTGGCGGCCACATCAACCACATATATGAATATATTGAAGAGCGAGAGTTTTATAGTTTCATGGAAGAACACTGAATTACTGAAGGAGTTTTTGGAGCATACAGATGCTTCCTCGGCTTTTCCTTTGGTTTTTCCATTGGTTTGCTTTTTCTGTCAACGAGTCATTTTGATCGGTTGACGAGTGCGGATTTAGGCATCTTGTCGACCCTAATCTTAGAGACCAAGGAATCACTTAAGTATCCACGCATACATGAAACCATTGCATGGAAAGGAGAGACAAATGCATTTATACAAAGAACAAATACAAATAATCCAACAATCAGCTCTGCCAGATAACTCAAAAAAAAAAAAAAAAAAGGAATGCTAACCTTCAACCATTGTTTCCCATTGCAAGTAAACATCGGATTATTGGTTTAAATTTGAATAAGTCATTCATAATAGCCTCCACTGACGAGAAATATCTGATCCCAAGTCAATAAACAAAATAAAACCATTCATACCAATTTCTCCAGGAAGACATTAAGATACACATTTTCCCATTTACTTCAGAACCCAAACACAGTGGAGAAATTGAGTTTCAAATGAAAAAGAAAGAAGAAATTCATAAACTATGAGGAACAGATAGTAAGGATGAAATAAAGATCCCCAAAAATAGTTAACTTATTTCTTTAAGATATTAGGTGAGAACTCTAAAAAGATAAAAGAGCAAATTGGTGGACAAACCCTTTGCCATTGCTCATTAGCTGAAGAAAGAAAATTATGTGTTAAATGGCGCTTAACCAATTAGCACTAATTGAATAAATTAGATGAGGGTTTATGCTACATATTTATTTTGATATCGTGGCCAAAGGGCTGGAATGAAAAGCGTCAAGAGTAAAAAATAGACTTACAATGCAGAATGTCCTGGAAGGAACTATTTATATCATGTATAACCAAATCATTTTAAGTCTACAAACAATATCATCAAATTTTCAAATAATGCTTGTGCTCCCACATATGTAAATATTATTAAATATGTTAATGCTATCAATTTTTAATTAAGTCTAACTAACGTCATCTAATAATTGGATTTTAAGTAATTGGCTTTAAGGGTATAATTGTCATGGAATTAATGTGTTGATACATTAGAGATATTTCTCATTTGATGAGGGGCCAAATTAGAAATATCTAATATAGTATGACTAGTATTAAGGGTTATGTTCCCCAATCTTTTGGCCTTAATGACAAGAATGTTTCTCTCATCTCTCCTATAGTGATGGGGGATATAAAGAAGAAAAAGAAGAAGGGTTTCACCTATGAATCTACAATTTCCAACAATGAAAACAAGTATCCTTCACTATACAAAACATAGGTATAACATGATTATTTAGGCGTTAAACTACCACAAACTTTATATCTCTTGAGATTACGTATTTGGGTACGAGAAGCCTATTATGCTAAGGTCTAATATTTTGAGATTCATAATATGTTTATGATATATCGTTAAACTAGAAACAGATGGTTTGGGCAATTTAAAAATTCTAACACCTAATATTTTATAGTCAGCATATCATTATTGAAGAAGAAAGAATATTTTGTCATTTGTTTTCCCATTGACCTAATGATACATGGAAGATGATTTTTGATAAGCGTTTTAAACAAGAAAAGAAAACGAGGTTGTTCAACAAATATATATATATATATATATATATATATATATATATATATATATATATATATATATATATATATATATATCAAGAAGAAACACTTTAGTTTTCCTAATATCATAATATTGATCATATATATCTTCCCAATTGTAGAATTTAATTAAGTAAATAGAGAATGTATGTAGAAATTTAAATAATTTAGGGGTTCTATTTTTATTAGAATATGGAAAGGGTATTTAAGGAAAATAAAGAAAAAGTGAAAGCCAAGTGAGCTGTAGACAATTAGAAGGAGTTTTAGAAAAACAATAGTTTGCTTTCCCAATGTAATGTTTTTAATTAATCAATAATATAATATATTAAATATTAGCCTGGCCCATCTTACCGCTCTATAGCACAGGTCAACTTTGCACTACACTTTCTCCGAAGTCTTTTCTGTTTGCTGTCTTTTTCTCTCTCCAAACACTTGTGAAAGAGTGAAAGACCGAAGTCAAAATCCGCACTCTTTGCTCGGTTTGGAGAGCTCTACATGCAACTTCTCTGATGGCTTCCGCAATTAAGAGAGTTGAAAAGATCCACCAAATCGTTTGTCTAAAGCAAGAAATGCAGTGATGGAAGACCATGAGTTTGCATCTGAGACTGCACTCCATATGCTCCTTCTCCGATTCCGACTGTGCCTCCGGTTCGAACCGCCTTATCCCCTCTGGATCTGGATGCTTCTCGGTGCTGCAAAGATGCTTCAAAAGCAGTTACAGGTGCAGATTTCTTGCCATCATCTTTCATTGAAACTATGCGTTGGATTAACATATCATTATCATTCCCCTGTTCTGTCTCATTTTATGACCGGTCAAGCATTGAACAATCCATGATCGAAAATTGATTTCGTTATAACTAAACACAATGCTGGTAAAGGAATTGGCAATTATCATTATTCACAAGTATAATTTCACAGATTTTGTAGTTTTATGCCAGTGTAAAAGCTTTTCATGTTAAACAAATGAGTTATAAACATGGTTATGCTACTTACTGTAAAAACAAAGCATATGAGAATTACAAATATTGTACTTTGCATTTCGTGAGATAATATGTTGTTGTGCATTTGTTTATCCAAAGGTGACTACTAAATGTTACTTATGAATACAAATTTTAAACTAGTGCTTAATTTATGATTACAAACTAAAGAAATTAGTAATAATTTTGAAAGAGATGGAAAGAAATTGGTACTTTGAACCATCCAAGCAACTTGCTAAAGAATAATATTGGAACAAAATATCGGAACAGTAGGATGCATAATAATAAATAAAATGTAAGTTCAATCCAAACCTCAAGGACAAACCCAATCCGATCCAAGAGCTTCGCAGTTGATATTGCAAACCCTAGTTTCAAGAAAGGATTGACGTGTATGTAAGTAAGAAATTGTTTCTCAATGCAATGGATATGGTTGCTTTAGAACTTGTTATCGGGTTATTCCTTCTATAGTTATTATTATCTTATTTAAAGGCAAAGTATTATAAACTAATAATTTTTTTTTACTTATGTCAGCATATTTTTTAAATCTAATTTTTCAATATTCAAAACAATTCTCCCACCATCCAAAATTAAAATTGGACTAAAGGAGGTTATCAAGAAGATTAAAAACCAGATTTGGATGGACAAACAAAAGCTTTGAATGAGGTATAACAATAACGTGTTATTTTTATAATATCTATTGTATTTATAATGTACATTAATAAAGTAAAGAACATTACAATGTAAAATTAAAATTATTTGTTGAAGGTCAAAGAGAGTGAGAAATGCACTTTAACCAGAAAAACAATAAATCAATATCTTCCGGTACTCATTATATTTATTTCTTTTTTTTAAATAAAATTTTTATTATTTTTATTAAATATATATTGGTGCCTAATATCTGTTTTTTTTTAATAATAGCTTAATAGTGGAACAATTATGGTGATAAAGGTCCACATCTTCAAAAGATTGCTGTCAAAGTTTTTAAGCCCCGAACATGTTCTTCCTTCTGGTACATGAAAGGGAATTAGAGCGCGTAGTCGTTGATTAAGCACTTAAAGTTGTGCAATGATTTGACAATGAAAAAGTTGCATAAGTTAGTTTATATCTACTACAATATGTGACTTTAAGTTAAGAATTTAATGCGAAGCAGGCGATGAAGATTTGTATAATCAATTGACTGAATCATATTTTAATGATGATGATATATTAGATAAGTGGATATGAAAGAGAAGAACATATTTTTGTAATTTGATAATTTTGATTGGTCGAATCAAGATCTTCCTCTAAAGAAAGGTAAGTAGCTCGTGATGATGGTAACCTGAGGATTCTGGGGTAAGTAAGCGTGCAAAAGCGATGTGCCTTGAGAAGATGCATTAGTTCTTACCGTAAATGTAAGATATTGGATAATTTTCAAATTCTAATAGTGATGATGGTGGCGATAGAGTCAATAGAGGGGGTAGCAACATTGGTGGTGGTAGTGAAGATAGTGAAGACACTAGTGGGGACAATGGAGCAAGTGGTGGCATTGGAGCAAGCAGTGCTGTTGATAGTGGTTATGTTAATCAGATTGAATCACTGACATGTTGTAGACACGAGGAAATGAAAAATTATTATGCCCTGAATCGATCATGGGTCTGAACGAACATGGGAACAACGAAAGCACCGGAAGTGATTTACATTTAGACGTGACTATTCTAGTGGGCATGATTTACGAGATCGACTATAGCAGTTGATAAGCACTTCCCAATCATTGGCTCCCAGGATCAATACCTTATTTCGAGAATTGGGGAGATGGATCCTATCATAGCTTTGGAAGTAGTGATAATTCTTCCAATACTTTTAGTGGTATGATTTTTATCATCTTTAACTACTAAAGCATGAGCTAGTGATTCTTATGGATATGATCAATCTTTTGATAACAGTAGCTTTTCTTATCGAGGTTTTGAATACTATCAACATGGTGTTGAGCCTGAAAAGCCTCTAAGGTCATATGTTCCTAATTATGGATCATCAAGCCAATCATCTCAACCGACACATTCAAGTAATGAACAATTCTTTCAACCACATTCTCATTATGCAAATTATCGTCTGATTTGTATGCTCGTCGTAGTACTAATGATGATGATGATGTTTTTATTTGCTTGTCATTGACATGACATTGATTGATGTATTTGATGACATTTTGTTAAAAAGATATTATGTTTGATTTAAAATAATTTTTTTTGTTAGCATTATCATAAATATCTTTCACTGAATCTTTTATTAACTATTTAAATAATGTTAAATACATAAAAAAATTTGTTTTATTAAATTTTTAGCTTACTTAATTATATTTAAATTTTCTAATAATTTTATATAATATTTTAACAAATTTTAAATATTTAATCATATTATTTTGCATCGTAGATACTTGGCCAGGCACAGCGACCAATACGTCTTGAGACCATCAAGTAGGTGACCAATACCTTGACTTTGAACCATGCTTCAACAAGCACACTATAGTTTTTCTTCTTAATGAAAATTAAAAATAAAAAATAGCATTGAAAAAAAGCCAAAAAATAAATAGTATGGTTTTTTTCTATTTCAATCAAAAATTTAAAAAATTCAACAATAAGTCATGGAAAGTTAAAAAAAAAAAATACTAAACATTGAAAGAAAATTGCTTTGGGAAAAAGTCAAACAAAAAAGAAAAAAATACAAACAAACAACAGCCATCTAAATTTACATTTAGAATTATTGGGAAACGGTGAAATGTCTAAGCAGTCCATAATTGTAAATATTCGGCTAACCTCGCTTTTGGTGGTGAGTAAAAATATCCCTCCATCTAGATATGAATGGATTGTCATGGGAAAGAAAATTCTGAGTACAAAAGTTTGTTTCAAAATTTATGTCGAACACGAACACGTAGAAAGACTAAAGAAATTAGCCAATTTCCTTGCATTTTCTCCATGCACAATCTAGCAGAGATTCATAGCTATCACCTTACTGAGAAATAGCCTCCTGACTCTTGAAACCATTTAATACAAAGCCTAGCTTTCTAATATAGTCCATCATTTAATCACATTTCTTCTACAAAACCAAGAACAAAAAAGGCAAAAGCAAATAAGGAAACAATCGAAAAATTACTTAGTAACTTTTGCTCTGACTTTAGTTTGATTTACAGCAAAACTTAGGAAACGATTCTGAGAAAATCACATTATGAATCTCATATTTTCATTGCTTTTCTCTGGTCCCATATGGCTAATGAAAATTCTAAAATCTGATACCATATTAACGAACCAACTCTCGTAAAAACTCAAACTTGTAAGATTTGAGTTTAATATGAATATAATACTTTTAACATAACATAGCCTTACAAAAATTATAAAAAAAAATAAAAAATCATCTCAAAGAATGTTGAAGAGTTTCTTGTCACATCTTGCAACTGCGAGAGCATTAATACTAGAGGTGAGGCCCGAGGCGTGCCTTCCCTCCATGGTGAACCTCGACCAAAGAGGTTTCGATGGAGTAGGTTGGTTATTGCATCTCCATCTCCGTGCGTCTCTTGGAGATTAGCGGGGCGGAACATGCGACAGATTCTCGGGCGAGATGATGCTCTCCGACTCATGTGGTCTCTGCCACATCACGCTGTTCTTTGGATCAAATGCGGATCCATGACCTCCATTACTCGCTACGGGAAAGACATTTCTACATAGTCATGAAGGGTGAGACCGTCTCACGAACGCCTCGCGGATTGGCCAGTCTTCACGTGAACATTTCAAGCAAAAGAATTCCATAGCTGTGTACACATCTCCTTATTGGCGCCCTGCAGCCTCCGTATTACGCGTCGATTGAAAAAATATTTCCAAGGCGATCAGCAATTAGTAATCACGATCTAGGAAAATCATTATACCTCGAATTAACGGACTGACTATAAGGGGCGGGCCGATAAGTGCTCGAGGAGCATAGTCCACTTAAAGTTACGAAAAACATAGGACGGGGAGTTAAAGCAGGAAGCCATGCTGACGTGCATCATGCCCCCTAATTAAGTTATGCCTCTTACGAATTTATTTTCTCCATTCATTCACGGGACATGCCCCTTCTAAAGTTCACGAAAAACAACGGACCAAGAGTTCATAAGGAAGCCACACTACGGCATATATACTATCATGCACCCCCTAAAAACTAAGTTATGTCCCTCGATTTATTTTACGGATCGCGGCTCACCCGAGCAAAAGAGTGAAGCAAGAAAGAAAAGATTCTAATCCAAATTATTCATACACGAACCGTGTTGCCCCGAGGATCCTTTTACCACAAATAGGCTGCTTTGATTTGGGTGAATTTAGTAGTATTTAGAATCGGCGGAGCTTAATCTTTTCTTGAGACCCGAAATCAGAGCATGGGCGATCGGTGTGTCATTGAGAGCGTGCTGGGCTTAAGATCATAAGTAAACAATAATGCCATCAGAGTGGTTGTGAAGATACTGTCTTGAGCAACGTCAATACGCGATATTCAACCACGGAGAAGGTTGAGTCTTTTCGATTCATGATCATGATCTTCTTGTAGCACTTACGGATGGAGCCAACCCTCGAAACTTCCTTGTGCCATCAATTCAAACACGAGCCTTTGAAATCATTTCCTTTGAAGTCGAGCTTGACGAAGCACTCAAATGTTTTGATAAGATTCTGTGCCAATTCTTCTCAGCTTTGCACTCCGACATGAAACTCTTGGGAAGCTCCTTTTTGCTTTGAAGATTTACTTACCTTCGCTGCTATGGCTGTGTCTTGTTCAAGGAGTACTCTTCATAGACCACAGCCATAACCAGGTACCAATTATGTTGGACTCAGGAAGCCTCCCGGTAACTGTGAAGATCAGTATGAGACCCTCGAAACTGATTGTTGTAAAGCTGCGGAGAGGAAACATTAATATTCTTCCTTGATTTGCTTTTCCGGTGACGGATTATAGTAGAAGAAGATCGCGAGAAAAATATACAGCATGAAACATGATACTAATCAACTGGAATGACTGGCCTGACCCGCAAGATGCTTGTTTGTGGAAGTAGATTGGGTCATATGGAAAGATTAAGCTCGGGGATGCCTCCACATAATCCATAGTTCCCTTGACGAAACTATAGTCTCATTTCCAAAAGGCACCTGTGAGCACTTCTCCTTTAAAGTTGATTGAATGACGAGGTTGAATAGGTTAAGAAAGAGCTCCAGATACTGGAATTCTGCACGAGAAAATTTGTTATGAGGGAGAAGATCTATATATTCTAGACCTCTTAAACTCTGCAAGGACTGGGAATTTCTCCTTCAAAAGTTGCCATCTAGTCGAAGATCTTCCATCACAACATTTACTAAAGAGTTTGGAAGGCTACCGAATGTCTGTTGGCTGAGAAACATCCGGTTAACGGCGTTTATCAAATTCCCTAATTCCATTGCGATGAACCCGGTCAAGGCATTGCCATAAGTTGAACACTAATACTCCGGAGGAAATATCCATAAGTTCTTTAGGGACAGGCAGGGTGAGTTGTTATTTGAAAGAATCACATCTATTAGGGTAGGGAGGCTAGAGTTGAAGGAATTTCCCGGAAACAAGTTGTTGTCATATAAATAGGGAGTAATTCAAACGGGGGGTTAGGTTACCAAGTGACAATGGTATGGTGCCCGAGAGTTTGTTTCTTCCCAAAACCCGGAACAAGCATTTCGTGAAGATTTCCCGTACTGGTGGGAATAATTGCACGTAAGATTTACAGTTCTTTCTCAAGGCTCAGAATGTGAGATTGACCAAGTTTTCAATTCGGAAGAATTGTTCCATGAATCTCATTTATTCGAGGAAATCCGGTTGATGAGTTAAGGGTAGCTATAGATGGTACGACTAAAAGCTTTGAGGCAATTATCGTCAAGGACCAATATTTTAATTTTAGTGCAGTTTACTAAAAGGGGTAATGAAATCTAAGTCATGATCACTCTTTGTAGAACCCGTCTGTGCAGCTCATGTTTATGATTTGAAGATTTTCAAGCCTTCCCGAATCTTGTGGAATGATCCGGTGAAAATGTTATCGGCTTAAAGTGGATATATATGAGGCTGAAACATTGGATAATGAACTGGAATGGAACTGTGAATTTGTTTTCTGAAACAAAGAGACCGGTGAGATGAGGAAGGAAGAAGCCAATGTCTGGATGAATGCTCCCCTCAAGTTGGTTGCTTGCGATGTCAATATAGTCTAAAGATGAAAGATTATAGAGGGAAGAAGGTATTGTGCTGGCTAGTTTGTTGTAACTTAATTGAATAAACTCTGATTCTGGTCGACCAAGTTCCTCGGGAATTCTACCTTCGAATGGTTATCCACTTAGAAAGTGTGATGAGGGATGTGATTCCTAATTAGTTTGGGATTTTCCACGTAAGGTTGTTAATAGACAGGCCCGTCGTTTGCCCGGGTTGGGATACATTGCTCGGAAGGTGATACCACAAAAAACATTGGAGTGTCTCCCTCTGAGGAGGCTGATGTTTATAGTTTTGGAATGTTAATGGAGATGGTGGGAAGAAGAAAGAATGTGAATCTGAATACGAGCACTTTCAAGTAAAATATATTTTCCATCATGGGTTTATGATAGATAGCACCAAGGGATAACTTAGACTTGGGAGATACCCTTTGAAGATGAAAAAGAAGCTTGTTGAGGAAAAATGGTGATCATTGCTATGGTGTATACAGATGAAGCCCATAGATCGTCCTTGATGAGCAAAGCCTTGGAGATGTTAGAAGGAGAGATTGAGTTGTTAGAAATGCCTCCCTAAGCCTACTCTATACTCTCTGGGAAATGACTAGTGAGAATCATATATGAGCAATCCAATAGAAGCGACAACTACCTCGAAGCAATTCCATGGAATTTTTACAATTTCGTTAGAGTGGAAGGTAGTGTAGCTTTTTCTAACCTACAAGTTATTTCCCTATGATATTATATATTTTGTAATATAGAGGCACGGGTGTGGCTATAACTCTTCTTTGAGGTTCATATAGTAACCAATAATAATAGTGAGGCATTGGTATGATACCCTAGCGACAAACATACCAATAAAATATGCAACTAATAGCAGATTATCTATGTCTTATATGATTTAAAAGTATGCGAGATATGAATGCTAATTGATGCTCTAAGGCATGGTTCCATACTACTCTAATAATTATTAGTTTAATGAGCAACACCATATGACTTTAACACCAAAAATATATAACACAAAACAAAGTAAACTAACTTTAAATAAGAAGAAAAACATAGAAATAATGAGAATAGAAGAAGGGACACATTTTTTTATGATAAGAGCATCTTACCTGTGTTCATGAGAGCGAAAGTGTGGATCTGTGATCTTTGGGAGGAGAATTTGGATAAGGTGTTAGGAAAGACTACCAAATACAGGTATTCTAAAAGTGATCTTTCCCACTTTGTGTGCCAAAATAGATTCGACCAACAGTGCTTGATATAAGCCCGGCTAAACACGATAAATCCAACCATCGACCACGTATATGAATATATTATCACGGCGGAGTTTTATCATTTCAGAAGAAGAGTGAATTATTGAAGGAGGCATAGATGCTCGGCTTTTCCTTTGGTTTTCTATTGGCTTGCTTTCATCGACCTCATTTTATTCAATTTGGCGTCTTGGATTAAGGCATCTTGTCGACCTCATCTTCGAGATCAAAGGAAAATCCTTATTATCTACGGACATGAAACCATTGCATGAAAGGAGAGAGGGAAAATGCATTTCTACAAAAGAAAAATACCAATTAATCCAACAATCACTCCTAGCCCGAATACTCAAAAAAATGCTAACCTTCAGCATTGTTTGGCCTTGTAAACATTAGATTGTGGTTTCGGTGAAGAAAGTCCATTCATCATGACTTCCACACGATGGAAATATGCAATCCCAAGTCGATAAACAAATAAAACCATTCATGTTTCATTTTCTCGGAAGATGTTAAGAGCACATTTTCCCAGTATTTCCAAGCTAAAACTAGGTAGGAGAGACAGTTTCAAACACGAAAAAAAAACACTAAGCGTGAGGAAAGCAGTTGTAGGATAAAATAAAGAATCCCCCCAAAATAGTTACCTTATTTCTTTAAGATGTTAAAGGTGAGAACTCTAAAAGATAAATGAGCAAATTGGTAGACAAACCTTTTCGGCCTTGGCGACTGAAGAAGAAAATTATGTGTTAAATGGCAGCAACGAATTGCTTCTAATTGAATACAAAATTAGATGAGGGTTGTACTGCATATTTGTACCAATATCGTAATCGAGGCTAGTAATGAGAAAAGCATCCAAAATTAAAAATAGACATACAATCGAGAATGTCAGGAAGGAACTATATTGTTTTATAAATGGTTCTGCAAGAAACCAAAATTAAAGGAAGGCTAGATGAAGAGTACTAGTATTTAGAAATATGCGAAGAAGCGACGCTATGCGTGGCCTTGAGCGATGGAAATAAAGGCGATTAAGCAAATCTTGCGTAACATAAATTTACCAGAACACGGCTAGTTCACCACTAAGCTCTTGGTTTCCATATGGAGCAGTGTGACAATATTTACTACGAAGACGAAATTTGGACTATTTCATAGTTCTATTAGATATAAAAATTAAATTAGATCTGAATAGAAACATGAAATGGACCAATCCATCAGTAACAAAGAATCATGAGGGCATAGACATAGAACATTACCTTTTAAATCTAAGAACATTTCATGAAATTCTGAGATCGAGTGTCATAATTACCATTCGCGACGGCTCAATATCACTTCGAATCTATAGATTCACGCTTCACACTCAGCAAGGCTGTGAAAATACAAAAAAGAAAAAAGAAGATTACCAACAACTTTCCTAAATGTACTTTATTATACGGCAACATAATGCATGCATATAGGGAATGGGAGGCGCCACGAATCGGGTGGAAGGCCCGGATTAAGTTTCCTCGATAAGGGTATTGGGGTTCGACTCTCAACAGCATCGGCATATAAGACTAAATGAAGTGGATCACCTCGCAGCTTGAGACGACCTTCTCAATGGAAAAACAAAAGATCTTTCCTGTAAGGAAAAAATAAGCCATTTTATAACACATCGAAATTGATTAGTTATTGGAAACCGCATTTTAATCTCGAACACAATAAATTCAAATTGACTTCACTCGGCCGTAGAAAGTACCCTTTGCATAACCAGGATAATTGACAAAATTAAGTACAGGTCGGCATATTAGAATCTAAATTATTGAATGCTTATAATAGTAAGATTTTATCATTTTAACCCGGACCTCAGGCCGGAAGATTACGATATGAGTGGTGGCCAAAAGCAAGGTTGAATAATTCGGTGATGGTATGCTTTCGGTTGACGGATAATCACTTAGCCATTATAGCATATTTTTATGAGGATAAGTGATGGCATTAACACAGAGATGATATGTGAGTCACACCATGGCCAGCGAAAATCCATAAAATCGGGGAACCCATGAAGCATAGCCGGCTTTTTTTTTGGGTGCAGTAAAGCGCCGAGAGCAACACCTCCTTTCTTTGATGCATAATACTGCACGTCACTAAAATAACATCACGAGAAATTTAGCCCAAAATGGGCAGATATAATCATATTAAGCAGTCATGAACTTGCGAATGCGGAGTTAAGAGCATGTTGTATATTCACATAGGTTTTAAGCAATGAGTAAGCAAGAAAAATATGAGCTGACAACATGGCCCTAAATGCATTATTTTCGAATTCATCCCAAAATCCATAATTTTAAATTCATTCTAACAAAAATGCAACATTGATTATAATGCATTTGCAAGGGCGAGGAACGAAGCAGTTTGATGATTTGGAAGGCTTTGTCGGTCGTGCGGCTGGCTGGAATCTCTAGCAAATTCATTAGAGAAGGTAGTTTAAAGAAATTGGTATGCCATGGCGAGATAAAAATAGCCATCTACCTTTGATCGATGGACTTTGTCGAGAGAGCACCCGGGCGATCTGGAGGGAGACCTCTAATTATGGTTAAAGACTAGATGAAGAACCTTCCAACATATTGAAGCTTCTTACTTGAGGTTCAGCATGCTTATCTAATGTTTCTTCCTCCAAAAGTTTCGTGCAATCATCATGCCCTATATTCATTGATATATCAACATGGAATACAATTTCAAAAATAAAAAATAAAAATACATAGAAACAAAGAAAGAGAGTGGAAAGGTTGTTTCCCACTTTGGTGTATATGACCCATGTCTTTTAGAAACATGGGATTGATCATTCTCAGCCCATTTTTACCTTTCTCTTTTGTTTCTGGAGTTAGCACTTCTTTTTAATGGATATGTGTTCCACTTTAACCCCTTTTTTTGGTGAGTTTTCCTTTGAAGCCTCATTCAACAAGGGCTCTTGACCATTCTCATTAATAACTGCATCCTTTTCTTTGTCGAGGCAGGTCGTTTTACGCCTGAGATGATTCTTCATGATGGGTGTAATCTTCTCTCATGGAGCTATTATCTGGACAAGACTCGAATCTGATGACAACATCCAGAATGAATGATTTCGTGCACATTCATAAAGCAAATTCTTGAAATTAAAAATCTATATAAAAGGTGACAACGGACTAATAGGATTGCTTCAAGAATTTTTTAAAAACTTTTGTTAACGAGATAGTTTACTATATTTGATACAAAAGAAACACTAAAGCTAGGATAACAAATTCAGGTGATTGCTTATAGTAAAATTAGAGGGCAGCCAGAAGATAATCGTAACAGTATAGCACGAGTGCGGTAGACCAAAGGAGGTGAGCATCAAGGAGTTTAAATACTAAGAATTTGATGACTCTTACTATGCTTCCCAGAAAAGTGTATCCATATCATTGGATAATCACACAAGTGTGCTATTAACTTAAAAATGTCAGCATGACAAAAAGAAACAATCAGATAGTTGAAGTTAACATTAATTATATCAAAATGGCCTCATCAAGTGATTTTAGTTTAGGATGTTATTCGGGAGTGGCCGAGCACAAAAGCGGATCATGGTCCATGGATATCTTAACCCGATCAGTAGTTGATTTTGAAATCTCTTTAGGCGTAACATACTCTGAGCAACAGCACCTTTCATCGAAAAATTAAGATGAGCCCACCCGTTAAATACCCTAATACGAGTTTCATTGCTTTATGGCATTTCCCTCTATAGCCATACTTATGAAAATTGAAGTTGAGCCTTTCTTACCATACAAGAGCATTTTTACAAAAAAAAAAAAAAAAAAAAAAAGAAAGATAAAACAAAAAATTTCATCGGAAAATGAAACATACGGGTTGTCAGGAACGGGTGGTGGGGAGCGTAGGAAGGAAGGAGTAGTAGTTGCATGCAAGAGTGCTTGTGATGCATTTGGGCTGGACCAGTACTGCTGCAGTGGGGAGTTTGCGAATCCGACGACATGCCAACCGTCCTTCTATTCCAGCATCTTCAAGAGGGTTGCCACACAAAGGCTTCTGATTATGCTTTTGTGTGAAACAAGCACTTTTACATGCAAGGCTTATGAGTATGCCATCATCTTTTGATACCTAAAGGGTAACACATCTTTCTCCCGGTCTCTAATGTTTCTGAAGTCACCCACTTGACCATGGATTATTAGTCAATTTCTCACATTCTTTCTTAAGAATGTTTATGTGATGCGAAGAAAAAAGAGGCCAAGTGATGAACTTCGAGATCCATTGATTTTAAGGGCGGAGCAGCCGGAGATCGAGGATGGTTTCCTTTCAAACATGATCTACCCTTTTCAATTTATAGTGTTCCTACTCATGTGGCTTTTATATGAAAGCGATTCTTTACAAGATAAAGTTACTTTGTAGCAGACTTGCTAGAGAATTAGATTGTATCCCCAGAAGAAGGAAGGAATCTGAGATAGAAGAGAAATCTCTTTGAGTGATTCATGATCTGCCAGATGATTGGGATGAATAGCTTAGGAGCCTTGCCTAGTAATTTTGGCAAACAAATCAGAATCACAAACAGCATTCGACATGGAATAAGCTCCCCAAGTAGAAGAAAAAGAGACTAGAGATGAATAAATCACAACTCTGATATCCGTTGTTTTCTTATTGACTATGAAAAATTGGAAGTAAGTCACTAGGGGTTGTTGATAACTCAATGATTCATGGTATGTATCATAAAAGAATAAAGGGTACATGAATAACCTTTTTATTTCTTGGTCTTTGTTTTCTTTTGAACTTGAGCTTTCTTTTTCACTTTCTTTGGTGCCTTCGCTCCTGCGGTTTTGCCCTTTTTCGTATGCACCCCCACAGCCCAGACCACTTCGACCACATATATGAGATATATTATGCGAGAAGGCGAGTTTTATCATTTTATGGAAGAAGGGCGAGATTAAAGGAGAGCATGGATGCTTTCTCGGCTTTTCCTTTGGTTTTTCCATTGGTTTGCTTTTCATCACCCTCATTTTGATCAGTTTGACGAGTATTGGATTTAGGCATCTTGTCAGCCTAATCTTCAGAATCAAAGGAAAATCCTTCTATTATCCCTGCATACATGAAACCGTTGCATGGAAAGGAGGAAAATTCATTTCTCTGAAAAATACCAAATAATCCATCGATCACTCTATGAATACTCAAAAGAAAAGAAAAAAAGAATGCTAACCTTCAACCATTGTTTTGACCTCGTAAACATTAGATTGTGGTTTTGGTGAATAAAGTCATTCATATACATGACTTCCACGATGGAGAAATATACAATCACAAGTCAATAAACAAAAATAATCTAAAACCATTAAACCCATTTTCTCGAAGGCGTTAAGTGCACATTTTCCCGGTATTTCCAATGAAACTAGGTAAAGAAACGATTTCAAACATGAAAAAAAAAAACACTAAAGCGTGAGGAAAGCAGTTGTAGGATAAAATAAAAGAATCCCCACAAAATGATTACCTTATTTCTTTAAGATATTAAAGGTGAGAACTCTAAAAAGATAAAGAGCAAATTGGTAAACCGAACCTTTGCTTAAGTACTTGGCGGCTTTGAAGAAGAAAATTATGTGTTAAATAGCGGCAACCAAATTGCTTCTAATTGAATACAAAATTAGATGAGGGTTTGTGCTACATATTTGTGCAATATCGTAATCAGAGGGCTAGGAATGAAAAGTTGTCAAAATTAAAATATAGGAGCTTACAATGCGAGAATGTCACTGGGAAGGGAACTATTGTTGTTTTTATAGATGGTTTTAAAAATCAGCAAAATTTCACAAAAGAACTAGATGAAGGAATTTAGTGTTTAGAAATATGCAAGAAGCAACTATGCGATGGGCCAAACCAATGGAAATAAAGGCCAATTCAGCAAATCTTGAGTAACTTATAAATTTGGAAGCATGACTAGTTCACCACTAGCTCTTGGTTTCCATTTGAAACAGTGTGACAATATTTACTACCAAGGACATGCTGAACTATTTCATAGTTCTATTAGATATAAAGAGAGATTAAATTATAGATCTGAATAGAAACAACGAAATGGACCCGATCATCGGTAACAAAAGAATCATGAGATCATAAAACATAGAACATTACCTTTTAAATCTAAGAACATTTCATGATTTACGGATGGAGTATCATAATTACCATTAGCGAAGCCGAGCACCCATATCCTAGCTCAAATCTATAGATTCACCTTCACACTCAATAACGGCTATGAATACAAAAAGAAAAGAAGATAAACCAACAACTTTCTAAATGTAATTTATTTATACAACAACATAATACGATGCATATATAGGGAATGGGAGGGGCGACCTGAGAAATTAGAGTGGAAGAATTTGGATTAAGTTTCTAAATAGGTGTGAGGTTCAACTCCAAAAGCTTAGCATCGGCATATAAGACTAAATGAGAGATGGATCACCACTAAAGCTTCGGACGGCCTTCTCGATGGAAAATAAGCTCTTTACATTGGAAAATGAAAGCCCTTTTACAACACATCTAAAATTGATTGAATTAATAGAACCACGTACCAATCTCAACACCATAGAATTCAAATTGACTTCTTTCGACCATAGAAAGTACCCACTCCCATAGGCTGGATGGTGACAAAATTAAGTACAAGGTCCGGCATATTAGAATCTGGGAATTATTGAATGCTTTGCTCTAATAGATGCACAAGTTTCTAATCATTTTTAAAGCGGACCTCGACCCAGGAAGGTCGATATGAACCTGATTGACCAAAAGCAAGGTTGAATAATTCGGTGATGGTATGCTTTGAGTTGGCCAGTGAATCTCATAGCCATTATAGCATATTTTATGGGATAGGCTAATAGCGTAACCGCGAGAGATGATGTCATGAGTCACCCATGGCCAGCCAAAATCCATGAAATCAGGAACCTGAAGCATAGCCGGCCTTTTTTTTTGGGTGCAATGTGAAAGCAACACTCCTTTCTTTGATGCACTTAACACCCAACGATAGCTAAAATAACGTGCCGAAAAATTTGGCTTAAAAATGGAGATATAATCATATTAAACAGTCATGAACTTGCCAAGAATGCAGGCTAAGAGCATGCTGTATATTTACATAGGTTTTAAACAAGTAGTAAGCAAGAAAATAACAAGGCGACAACATGGCCTAAATGCATTATTTTCATAATTCATCCCAAGAAAATCCATAATTTTTTAGAATTCATTCGCAAAACTGCAATAGTGATTATAATGCACATTTACAAAAGAAATGAACAAGCGGGTTCTGATGATTTGGAAGGCTTGTCGGTGATTACGAAGCGCAATCAGAATCTCTAACAAATTCATTAGAGAAGGTAGTTCAAAGAAATTGGTATGCCATGGCGAGATAAAAATATCGTGCCTTTGATCGATGGACTTTGTCGAGAGCACGAGGCAGTCTGAGGAGGAGACCTACAAATTTCACGAGTTGAATTAATGGACCAAGACTAGATGAATAACCCTTCGACATATTGAAGCTTCTTGCGGTTCATTATGCTTATCTAATGTTTCTTCCTCCAAAGTTCGTACCATCATCATGCCACTATATTCATTATTATATCCATGGAATACAATTTCAAAAATAAAAACATAAAAATACATAGAGCAAAAGAAAAGTGGAAAGGTTGTTTCACTGAATTGTCTGTACTTCAACCCATGTCATTTTAGGAACATGGGATTGATCATTCTAGCCCTTTTTTTTACCTTTCTCTTTTGTTTCTGTTGCTTTCACTTCTTTTAATGGATATGTGATCCACTTTAACTTGGATTTTTTGGTGAATTTTCCTTTGAAGCCTAGATTCAGCCAAGGGCTCTTGACCATTCGATAAGAACTACATCCTTTTCTTTGTCAGGGAACTTGAGTCGTTTACGCGCGGATGATTCATGATGGGTATAATCTTCTCTCATGGGCCCATTATACGGATAAGACTAGAATCGATAACTGACATCCGAATGAATGATTTTATTGCACATTAAACAAAGGAAATTCTTGAAATTAAAATCTATAGAAAGGTGACGACCAGGACTAACAAGTTGCTTCAAGAATTTTAAAGCCCGGTTAACAGATAGTTCACTATATTTGATACAACGAAACACTCTTTCGATTCGGTGATTGCTTATATGTAGTAAATTAGAAGACGACAGATAATCGTAGCGATATAGCACGAGTGCGACAAGACAAAGGAAGATTGACATCAAGAGTTTAAATACTAAAATTTGATGCCTTACTATACTTCCGAAAAAAAGTGTATCCATATCCATTTGGATAATCACCGCAGTGTGCTATTAATTTAAAATGTCGGCATAATGAAACAATCAGATAGTTGAAGTTAACATTAATTGTATCAAATGGCTCATCAAAGTGATTTAGTTTGGATGTTATTCGAGTGGCCAGGCACACAAGCTGGATCATGGTCGTGGATATCTTGGCCGATACAGTAGTTGATTTTAGAAATCTCTTTGGGCGTAACATTTACAAACAACAACCTGCTTTCATCAGAAAATTAAGATGAGCCCACCACAGTAAATACCTAAATCCAGTTTCACTGCTTTATGGCATTTCCCTCTATAGCCATATACTTAAGCAAATTGAAGAGCACTTTTACCATACTTATGCAAATCGGTTTCACTTGCTTTCTTACCACTCTGAGAGCATTTTTACAAAAGATAAAACAAACATAAAAATTTTTTCTCTTTCCCAAAAAAATGGAAGAGAAGAAAGAAAGATATCTATAATTCGGCTACTCACGACGGTTGGACTTACGTGTAAATTAAATTATTATCGATGCTTCATTCCAAAAGAAGTGATAACATAAGCGCTATTTTCAACAACCATTTCATAGCTCAAAGAATATCAAGAAAACAAACCCTAAATTTATCATAATTGTTTTTCCCTACAGCCGGAATGCAAATAGGCATGGGTATTTGATTTTTATTTTCGTTTTGTTTATTTGAACTAATAAACAAATTGGATATATATATATATATATATATATATTGATGAGTAAAAACAAATATATTCAATAGAAAGAACGAAGGGCCTACGGGTATACGTTGTTATCTGAGAGAGACCAGCGAGGAAGCGAAAGAGAAAGATAGGCAAAACAAAACCCACCGGCCTGGTATACCCGCGGCCCTGACTACATCCCGGCGAGTGAAAAATCAACCAGGATCACAGGCGCTCAGCAATGTATACATTTGACCAGACCATAGATTACAAATAAAGGAAGTTTTCATTCTTTGAGTGAGAAGTCTTTATTAATAAATTGGATATTATTTTCCCCAAACATGACTATTAAATGTTTTTCACGAATATGAATGCTTAGTTCAAGACTTCTTTGTTCTTTTACCATTTTTTCATAAAGCAAAAAAGCGGGAAAGAAAAGAAAGAATCACAGTTAGGCACTAAGGAAAGACCTCTCATATTTAGGATTGCTTAGGAAGACTTGCGGTCGAAGATAATTGATAACTACATCACAAATTTAAGATTGAAAACAATTATGGTTGATATATAAGAGGGGCAGGCAATATTGAGGGAGGAGATGAATTCATGAAGCGATAGATAAACAATCATGCATGAAACTTCTTACATTAGGCTCCCATAACATGGCTCTTCACGAAGCCTTCTCATGACCTTCATTCTGCATCACTTTCAAGGGAACTTTTAGAGTGCGGCCTAATTAGGTGTAGTATGACATTATACGAATCAATGTCTTTATTGAATTCTCTAGCAAAAAACATAAAATTTACGTCTCTTACGACCCCCAGATATACCTTTTTTTCTTGAATTGTTTATTTTACCTTTTTGTAGATTTGGATCTTTGCCTTCAGCCTTTTACTTAAGGGACTTCACTTTTGGAGCTCCATTGAATGGAGAATCTACATCTTTGCGTCCTTAAAGGGTTGTCTTCCAAGAGGAGAGTCGAATGCGAGAGATAATGTCAAGGCTGGATGAGTTGGTGCACATTGACAAATTAAACTCTCCAGTGAGCATACGGACAAAATGATAGTAAACAACTATAAAGATAACAGATCAAGCAAAATCCACCAAGAATCAAAAAGCAAATACAAAACTATTTTTAATACTTTTTTTTCTTTTTTAGCCAATGAACCTTCCATGGCTAACCCCTAAAGACCATCCATGATGACAAATTATTCCTAAAGCGAATGGTTTAACAATAATTTTTGGGTATATTATGGTGTGGCAAGAAAGTAGCTAACGGAGTAAACTCTAGAATATTTACAACTAATAAACTCAATGACCTAACAAAGAACTCCATGATGGATCGAAAACCATTTTCCTTTTATTACCCAGCTCATAAGAGGCATTGGGTAAGCGATCAAATATGACTCTAAATCATTCTAAGATTTAATCACCCTCGTCTCCATAAAACCTAAAGAGTGAAAATTGAAAAGCGTGTTTGGTTTTAATCGGAGAAAGCAATCTGGGGTTCGCTAAGTGACTAGAGCTTGGATATGCAAGGGATCACACATCAGATACACCTTACTTGTACATAAGTTACCCCATAATGGTCTCTTAAATTTCAGCCGATCATTAGAGACCCAGTAAATAGTGACCAAACCCCAGTTCAAGCACGAAATCCCGGGTTAAATTGCAATAGGCGAACTCGGAACAAAATATCAACACAATCATTTTCTTTAAACTCCTATATATAGACAAGTGCAGCAGTGGGCTTCTTAGTGCGAGAGTGTCTTGATTATGTGGTAATACACGGAAGGAATACGACCCGATCGGAGATTCCTCCACAGGCGCCCATCTTGACTTTTATGATGAAAATCGCATCACTTGATCGATGCGGTTTCCCAAAACCAGTCTCGGTCAGAACAGATCCCACGACCCGATCTGATCACTTTGCTATTTAACGACAAATCTAAAAATCGAAATAGTCAAGATTCGACACACGGAATCTCATCAAAGAATAAGCCTGAGAAAATTTTGGAGTATGAGAACTAAGAAAACCTAGATGGTAAATTCTAAATCTATAGCGGTAGTAATAAAGGCCTGCGATCCGGGCTTCATCGGGTGGTAGGGTTCGGGTGCGAGGGGCGCAACCAACCTCTCTGAGACCATGCCACTAGAGCTACGAACAAAATTAGTATCATTGAAGGATTTCACCGCTCCTTGAAATCAAAGGCGGAATTCTCTGCTTGAGAAAAAAAAAAACGCAAATAGAAATAAAGTGCCCCGAGAAAATGATATCAAGCAACTTTGAGGTGAAGGATGTCTTCCATTGGAGGAACTCACCATCTATGAGAGATTCGTTAGGAAACCTAGTCTGAGCATTAGCGATTTCACGAGCCGCAGTTGAAAAAACTCAGTTGGAAATCGAGATGGAATTTACCCATAGGCCTTTAAACGGAGAATGTCAGTAGAGGCAACCAGAGCTCTCTCATTTTTGATGGGGTACATACATCCCATCGGCATGGGCTTGGACTTCCAAAATTATGGGAAGCTGTGGCCAGCTGATATATATATATACTTAAAAAAATATGTGAACTATTTTTCTTTTTACAGATAAAAACTTTATTTACAATGTAGTAAACTCTTTGAGTTGTTTTTTGAAAATTGAGTCAATTCTCACATTTTTTTTACTTACTATTTCAAACAAGTTTTATTTATTTTAACTCATCAATATAAAAAATAATCTAAGAATTTGTAAGTTTCTAAGTAATTTTATTTATATTTGATTTTTAAATATTTCATTAGACAACTAAATAGAAATGTTATAAATAATGGTAAGTAACCATTGGGTTCCATAACTTAGTCGATGACCATATAAATTTCCATAACGGTGAATGATCATATGGATTATCATAATTCATATTATAATTATGAGAACCTATAAATATGAGTTTACTATGAATGAATTTTGAGCAAAGAATTTTATCTTTCAAATTCTCTGATCTCTCATTTTTCACTTCCACCGAGTTTTTCTTTATTTTTATAATATGTTATTAACACGAGCGTTCGCGAGAAGGCAATCTAAAGTTAGATAAGAAACCCAAAAGTTTCAACTCATCTGGCTTTCGAATATCAAACTCGCGAGCTAAATAGTACTCTTTACATCTCCATCTCAAATACTTCTTGTTAATTTTAATTTTAATTATATATAGATAGTGATGCTACATGTTTTATGGCAGAAATGACGTCGACATTAGAAAAGTATGGTGTTGAAACATGTTATAAAAATGTTATAACTAGAAGTTATGTAACTATTCGACCTAAAGTTATATTATCAATTTGGAAATATGAAGTTTTAAAATTTTCATCGCTTGAAGCATAAAAAAAAAATTATTTATTTTTATGTTTACTTATTTAGATAATGTCTAATATTATCAAGCTCTAATTTATCCATGACATCTTAGGTAAAAACTATGTATCTTGGATTTTGGATCTTTGAAATCCTTATTTGCTGAATCTTGAAAACTAATCAAAGAAAATCTTGCATCCATGTGGATCGCGTTAAGGCATTAATGTTTTAATCATCATATTAACAGGCTGAAAATTGAATATCTTACAGTCAAGGACTCATTGATCCTATGGGACAATTTAAAAGAAATATATGATCATCAAAAGACCGTCATACTTTTGAGAGCTCTTTATGATTGGCTTCATTTGTGATTACAAGATTTCAAATCTGTCAGTGATTACAACTCAGCCTTATTTAGAGTGGCTCTACGGCTAAAAATATATGGAGAAAATATCAGCGATGAGGATATTCTTGAAAAGGCGTATAATACTTTTTGCATACCTCTAATATGTTGTGACAGTAATACCAGAGAATGTCAGACTTTTAAATATTTTGGAGTTCATCACATGTCTTCTTGTAAATTGAGTAAAACAATGAGCTTTTATTGAAGTTAATGTTATATCAATTTCTAATCATAGACGTGGTCGTGGGTGTGAGATACTACTATGGCGAAATTAGGTGGTAGTGAACGTAAGTCGCCATAATCGAAACGATGTTTTTCCTTTGTTTTATTATTTCATTTATCATGCCATTAATTTCAACCTTGACATAAATTTAGGTTGTATGATTAATGAATGAAGAATACAGATATCCTAGAAATAACATGAGCCAACACAGCTCTCATGAACTTAGACCATCATGTTGGGATCTTAACATCCAAATTTAAGATGTCGAATCCAAGTTGAGAGGCATGAGAAGGAAAGTGGTTAAGATCTTGTTGTCGAGAATGATTTAAAAAAAAACTCAAAAAATGTTTTTCCTCATTTTAAGAGGAATATATGGTTCTTGGTATACAAAAAGAACCACTATACACCAAAGTTGTACAATTGATAAAACTTCGATGAGGCTCATAAATTACAAAGATTGTTTCAAGGGCAATAATTACATGCATACAATAAAGAAAAATAATAATTATAGAAAAAAAATAACTTTAAAAAAATGATATTTCACTCACGTAATATTAAGTGAGTCCATTTGTGACTTAAAATCTACACCGTGCTCCCATTTTCATTAATTAGGGTTCTATATATATATAGAGAGAGAGAGAGAGAGAGAGAACCATATCTTTTAAGCTAGATTAAACTTTAATTCTCTCACTCATATGTTTATAATAATCATGCTTTGATATTTTGATAATCGTATTAATATATGTGAAGATGCATCATAGTGAACATCTTGACAATTTCTCACATACAGGTGCCCTATCATAGTAAATGGATGGTCTCTTAATTTTCATTTCCGAAGATAAAATGCGTATTCATGATTTTCATTACTCGCTCAAATAAAAATGTCTTCGTCACAAAATCATGAAGAGTAATACCATAATGGAAGATGTCGCCTAGCACGAGCACTCTTAGCCAAAACAGCCCACCTAACTCTGAGGGTATTTCACCATGGAATTGGAAGATATTGTTTTCAACATGTGGTGAGAGGGACCTACTAGTCATAAGTGGGTAAACTTAATGCTATCACTTTATGGATGGATTAAGGCGATTCCATATTTGAATTTTCCATGCTTCCAAGACCCTTGTTTAACTAGAAATGCTTGGTTGGCGACAATGGCCGTAGAATATATGAATATATATACTTTTGTGAGGTGTTGTTAGGACCTCCACACGGCATACGAAGTCAGAAGGGCGATGCTTGGTGGCGATCCACACTAGCAATTTTTATGTAGCTTCTTGACTTTTGGGCGTATAGATTGGGTTTGCTTGTGGAAAAGGATAAGATCTAGATATCATTCAGCCAAGAAAACTAACTATTGGAGTAGTGGCGGAGCCAGAAAATATAGCTAGGGAAAACATAAATATTTGCATGGTAGTGTAATGGTTAAGCCCTATATAGCTTTTCCCTGTATGTGCGACACACACACACACACACACACACACACATATATATACTCTATATATATATATATATATATATATATATATATATATATATATATATATATATATATATCATCAAATTTTAAGCAATTTTTTTCTCTGATATATATACCATTTTTTTTTTTCTATAATTTAATGATTTAAGTTCAAGTCATTTGTATGTAGAAATTCTAAAAATGCGGAGTGCTACAGAGCGAGAGAGAGACTTGGCGGATGATGATGTCGTGCCCACATTAATTATGAAAAGCCAAAGTCTTTGAACCCATTATGGAAGTTGAACCCAGTCTTCATGGTTGATGCATGTACATAAAGTCAAGTCATCTTATTGAAGTGTGAAATAAACCAGCAAGAGTACTAATCACTTTCTGTACAAATAAGAAATGAACGTAATGTTCATTTCATAGCTCTAATCTATAAATGTTCTTTGCGGAAAGCGTTGGAGGGTTTTGAAATTAATTAATCCCGGTGGAGTAAGAAGGCTTTGTACTTTGTGAATCATCACGATAATTGTGATAAGAATCGGAAAGAGAAAAACAAAAAAGTCTGCTTGATTTTATGTGGTTTCGGAGTGTGCCTACATCCATGGGAGGGTATTTATAATAACTTTGGATATGACCAAATTATAAAAATACCCTTATACCCTAAATATACAGTACCGTACCATACCCTAAATACACCCAAATTAGCTGTATCTTAGCCTATATGATCCAAACATCATAAAGCTCTTGTAACCTCCTAAGAAATCTAATAGCTCTGATAATGTCTTCCCTACGAACACATATTAGATTAATTTATTAATTGTGTACTAAGCATAATTAATCATATTACAATTTTAATTATGTAATTGTGCATGTTAATTATGAGCCATTTATGAGATGATTTAATATTAACTAGCTATGAGCTCATAGTTCTATCTTCTCCCTTACTTTGGTAGCCCCATTTGACAAAAACCCAATTGTTCCCTTGTGCTCTCTTTCTCTATATATATGAGTAATAAAGCCCAAATTTTACAAGGGTTTGGTAGAACACGCACTTTGAGAGAGAAGGAAGAACTATCTTCAATCCTATCTTTTATTTGATCTCGTCGGCTTGCAAATTTGGAAGACAAATAACGACCAATAGTGCAGGATTCATCCATGTATGTTTCTATCTAGTACAAATTGATATCTACTTCATTGGTGCCATTTGGAGATTCTACATAACAACTTTTGAAAACGAGAGCACTCATTTTCTCATATAAAATAGAAGACTTTTTCCTAGGCTATTTTTCCATGGAGAATAAGAAATTAGCGAAATTAGTCAAGCTTTTCTATCCTTGCTATATCAATTACCCCACCATTTTAATTTTTCTTGTTGCCTCTACCTTCCTTAAAAAGGTTCTTCTCAACAACTACACCCATCTTTCTGGAAACCAAGATTCTTTGGTTTTATTAGGCGATTCTACATTACTCATAAACTTTATGGAAAAAGTTTCTAAAAGATTTTCTTAGAAAATAAGATATTAGCAAAGGTAGTCAAGCTTTTTCTATCTTGGATAAAGTAGACAAAAGAAGAAAGGGATATTTCCTTCAATAATTCTAGCGAGGAATGGCGCGAGACATCTTGATTGAAAAGGTGCATTGGCAACATCCTCAAATAACCAGGAAAAATTATCAGCTTCTTATAAATTTTCAACATATGTAATGATTAAATTTTTTTAAATTAAGTTTTTTGGTTTTATCTTGCTTGACTAGAAAATAAGAATAACAATTCATCTTGATTGTAAAGGTGTTTGGTAGCCTCTTCAAGTTGCAAGGAACATTCAATTTTTGAAGTTGTTTAGTTTGCACTTTTATTGTGGGAAAAAAAGTTAAATTTTATTGAAGTGTAATCCCATTAATTATGAAAAGCCAAAATCTTTGAACCCATTATGGAAGTTGAACCCAGTCTTCACAGTTGATGCATATACATAAAGTCAAGTCATCTTATTGAATTGTGAAATAAACCAGCAAGAGTACTAATCACTTTATGTACAAATAAGAAATGAACATAATGTTCATTTCATAGCTCTAATCTATATATTTTAAGCTAGAAGCATTAGGAGGGCTTAAAAATTAATTGAATTCGATGGAGTATGAAGGCTTTGTTGTGAATTGTGCAACAATGGTGATAAGAATCGAAGAGAGAAAAGGAAATAAAGGAAAATACCGCAGTTTTGTGTGGTTCCGACGGTGTGCCTACATGTAGGAACAACAATTTGAACTTTTCAACATATCTCCAAATAGGGTTATATCGGAGGGTATTTATAACTTTGAATATGACCAAATTATAAAAATACCCTTATATCTAAATATACGAGTGCAGTACCATACCCTAAATTAGTGTATCTTAGGTTGTATGATACAGAAGAATTAGTCAAGATTTTCTATCTTAGATAAAGTAGACAAAAAAAAAAAGAAAAGGATTCCTTCAATAATTCAGTAGGCGGCCTTCATTTTGTTTTCCTTGACCCCAACGAAAACTATATTAATTTATCTTGATTGTAAAAGTGCATTGGCGACTTCCTCGAATAACGGGAAAAATTATCATCTTCTTATAAATTTTCAACTATATACAATATTCACATTTTAAATTAAATTTTGTTTATACGTCTGACAAACAAGACTAGTAAAATTCATCTTTAGTGAGGTGATAACAAAACTAATGTCATGTACATAGAAAGATTACTTCCCTGCTTATTTTCACAATCTGACAGAGATTGGATTCTCTTATCTCATCATTTGTTAGTATTTTAAGAAATCATATTCTCTTAAGTGTCAAAATCCCACTAGCCTCATTATTAAAAATAATCACATTAATCAATTTCTTTCCTTATTATTGGACTTATAGGGATAAACTACGATAAACTACAGTAAAGCTTAATTGAGAGACTAAAAGGCCAATCACCATTCGGCCGTCATAATCAGATATTTAAAGTATGATAAATTCTGACCACAATGACTAAAGATATTTCATGCAGAGATGACAATATATATTCTAAAAGAATTGATTGTTATCAAATATTCCATGGAAAAGTTGTGTAGTTCAAAAATTCAGAAAAATCAACTATATAATAAACTAACTTGGTGGATTTAATGCTTGTCAAGCAAGACATCCAAAAAAAAAAAATTTAATTATCATGTTTGTGAAAGTTATTTCCTCTATTATTTTTTCATACAAATCCTTGATAGAGAAGTTCATGGATTCCTCCTTTTATCTCATCCAACTCATTGGATATTTCCAAAGGCAAATAAATGTGTTCTTAAAGTGCAAGGACAAATCTACTTTTTAGTAATATTTATTGTCAAAATGATACATGCATCAATTTCTTTCTTATTGTGGACCCATAGGGACAAACGATAAACTAGTCAAGCAATTTGAGACTAAAGGCCAATCACCATTGGTCGTCATAATCAATATTTAAAAGTATGATAAGATTCACAATAAATGACTAAGATATTTCATGCAGATGACAATATATATTCCTAAAAGAATTGATTGGTATCAAATATTCCATGGAAAAGTTATTGTAGTTCAAAAATTCAGAAAAATCAACTATATAATAAACTAACTTGGTGGATTTAATGCTAGTCAAGCAAGACATCAAAAAAACAAATTTAATTATCATGTTTGTGAAAAGTTATTTCCTCTATTATGTTTTCATACAAATCCCTTATAGAAGTTCATGGATTCTTCATTTTATATCACATTGGATATTTCCAAGAAGCGAAAGAAATCATGTTCTTAAAAGTGTAAGGACAAATCTCCTTTTAGTATCAAGAAGAATTAAATGATGCCCCATATATAAATATAATGGACCTTGTATGTATTGGACCACACAAATTGAAAGTAGACCCATACTTGAACCACACAATGAATGTATCATAGTGAGAAAAGGTAGTCACACTTATACAATGACTATATAGTTGTTTGGATCACACAAATTAAAGATCATATATATATAATGGACATGAAGAGTGAAAAATAGAGAAATTGGCCATGTATATACAATGGATTAGATGGTCTATGATCATTAGTGAGAAAAAATATATTACAAAAAATTTTATAACAGTATTGAGTGATGATAGATACTTGTGAAGAGGATTTAAAATTTTAAGTTTTAAAAAATATATAAGAAAACCGACACATTGCAATACAAGGTCACATGATTAAACAATGTAGTTATGTCCGCCATTAGGCTAGAAAACCTTATAATAACAAACCATAACCCTCGAAAGAACTAATGCAAGTAATTTACAAACTTTACTAGAAGAACTACGTTGAGTGCAAGAAAGAAGCAATTAACTTGTGAGGCCTGATTTATTAGATTTAGTAAGGTTGGTCTTCAAAAGTAGGTTCTTTTATTGAATTATGTAAGTAAAAACATAACATTACTACAATTTATTACAACATGATTATAAGTTAAGTAAATGGTCGTAATAAACAAATTCTTATTCTTTTACAGTATGGCCATTAACTCTAGGCATTTGGACGGATGCTTTAAGTCGTCTAACATGATATTGTATGTTCCATAGAAATGAGATTTGGAGTATAGTGAAACCCAGGAAAATCAATTTTTCGAAAAAGGAGTAAAACGGTAATTTCGGTTGAAAATCGAAAACTCTCTAGATCTCGGATGACGAAGCAATTTGCGCGGGTGAGATTCGTCTCGCGAGAAATCTAGTGACTCGAGAAAATTTTCGTTGAATTAAGGAAAAGCAAGAATATTTTACAGATTTTCTTTGGGTGATAAATCGTTAGTGACTTTAGGGGCCGAGATTTTCCTAGAAATTTAGGAAGTCGAGGAAATGGTTTGGGCTAAGTTCATTTAAAATAAAGTGAGCGAAAATAAAAAAGAAATATTTTCGGGATAAAGCAGGACCGAATAAAACAATATAAACCATCCAAAATAATAATAATAATAATAATAATAATAATAATAATAATAAATGATAAAGGAAAAAAAAACAAAAGAAAAGTCAAAGGCGAGCGGGAGAGAGGGGCGTGCAGAGATTTTTATTTTTATTTTTCTTTTTTGGTATTTCTTTCGAATCTATGAAAATTAGATCATAGAGTTTCGTTAAGGGTTGAAGGCAAAGTTGATCCACGCGTGAGACTGCGCGTGGTGCCAAAATCTTGGAGTTTCGTCAACTCCACGAGGTGGGAATTTTCCTACTTGTGTTATTTCTAACCCTAAGGTCATTTAATGGCCCAGGGTTTTCTTAGAGCCGTGAGAGGAATTCGTAAATTTGAGTCCCAAAATTTTTGACCTAGTGTAGGAATTTTAGGAATTTTCGGGATTGTTTTCAGACAATTTGGGCTGAATTTTGGGACTGTTTTCTCACAGTTTGGGTTGAATTTTCGGAATTGTTTGCGGAGAGAGTCAGGACCGAGATTTCGGGTAGTCTTGGGCGTATTGAGGTTTGGTTTTGATCCTGGGGACTAATGTCTTTGGGTTTTGTGGTCTATGTTTGGTATCCACAATTCGGTGATGAACCGGGGAAGGGACGAGAGGTGCCACATTTTATGTGGGTCTGGGATTTTGGCCATTTTGTATGTTATTGTTGGAAAAATGAATAGCATGTTGTTTGTGTGTGAATTTTGTTAGTATATGCATGCTTAAATATATTAACATGAATTGTTGTGAAATAGCATGTGCATTTCATATGCCTTTAGGGCACCTTATAAAACCGTAGGTGTGAGTGCATGACACTATTTTAGTTGAAGCTCATAATTGATTATCGGGTATGTCTACAAAAGAATGAAAATTTAGGGGATGTCAAACAAAATTTTATCGGAAAATTGTTCGAAGAATTGTGTTGGGAAATTGTCAAGCGATTAGCGTCGGAGAGGCATGAATTGTTTAGAGGGTTATCGACAAATTCACCTCGAGGATTGTCAAACGTGTTTATATCGGGTTGCCCACAAATAAAACAAATATTTTTTGTTTGGAAATGATTACTCATACATGGCATAAGCATGTGGTAGGGGGTTGGTGAGGACTCGAGACATGGGGTGACATGTAGACATTGAGTTCGGGTTTATATATGTTTACTTGAATGTGTGTGTTTGTCATTGCATGTGTACTTAGGTGGGAAGTAACCCTTGCTTGGAATAATTTTTCTTGGGCATTGCTCACCCCATCGTGGTTTGCTTTGGTGCGGTCTAGATGCGGATGGGTGACCAACATATGGGATGAAAGTAGAGATATAATTCATGTATACCTTTTAGTCATTATAAAATGGTATTAAGGGTATTTATAATAACTCGAATATGACCAAATTATAAAATACTCTTTATATCCTAAATATCGTCTTAGTACCATACCCTAAATTAAGCGTATCTTAGGCTATGATACTAGCAAAGAATTAGTCAAAGATTTCTATCTTAGATAAAGTAGACAAAAAAAAAAAAGAAAAGAATTCCTTGATAATTCCAGTGAGGCTTGGCCTTCATTTGTTTTCCTTGACTAACCAAAAACTATATTAATTTATCTTGATTGTAAAGGTGCATTGGCAACTTCCTCAAATAACCAGGAAAAATTATCATCTTCTTATAAATTTCCAACATATGTAATGATTAAATTTTTTAAATTAAGTTTTTGGTTTATCTTTTGCTTGACTAGCAAATAAGAATAAATTCATCTTCGAGGCTAGACATCAAAAAAAAAAAAAACAAAAAATTTAATTATCATGTTTGTGAAAGTTATTTCCTCTATTATTTTTTTCATACAATCCTTGATAGAAGTTCCTTGGATTCCTCCTTTTATCTCATCCAGCTCACTTGGATATTTCTAAGGCAAAAGTATGTTCTTAAAAGTGCAAGGACAAATCTACTTTAGTATCATTATTGTCAAAATGATACATGCGGAAATTTCTTTCTCCCTTGTGTGGACCCATAGGGACAAACACGATAAACTAGTAAAGCTTAATTGAGAGACTAAAGGCCAATCACCATTCGTAGTCATAATCAATATTTAAAAGTATGATAAGATTCACAATACAATGACTAAGATATTTCATGCAGATGACAATATATATTCCTAAAAGAATTGATTGGTATCAAATATTTATGGAAAAGTTATTTAGTTCAAAAAATTCAGAAAAATCAACTATATAATAAACTAATTGGATTTAATGCTAGTCAAGCAAGACATCCAAAAAAAAAAACAAAAAATTTAATTATCATGTTTGTGAAAGTTATTTCCTCTATTTATGTTTTCATACAAATCCTTATAGAAGTTCATGGATTCTTCATTTTATCTCATTGGATATTATTTCCCGAGGCAAAGAATTCATGTTCTTAAAGATGTAAGGACAAATCTCCTTTTTAGTATCAAGAAAATTAAATGATGAGGACCCCCATATATAAATATAATGGACCCTGTATATAATGGACCACACAAATTGAAAGTAGACCCATACACAACCACACAAATTTGAACTTTTCACTATATCTTCAAATAGGACATATCGGAGAATTATTTCATAATAACTCGAATATGACCAAATTATAAAAATACCCTTATATCCTAAATATCTGATGTAGTACCATACCCTAAAATTAAATGTATCTTAGGCTATATGATACTAGCAAATAATTGAGTCGAGATTTTTCTATCTTAGATAAAGTAGACAAAAAAAAAAAAGAAAAGAGTTCCTTGATATTCGGCGAGACTGGACTTCATTTGTTTTCCTTGACTAACCAAAAACTATATTAATTTATCTTGATTGTAAAAATTCGTGGCAACTTCCTCAAATAACAGGAAAAATTATCATCTTCTTATAATTTTCAACATATGCAATGATTAAATTTTTTAAATTAAGTTTTTTAATATCTTGCTGACTAGCAAATAAGAATAGCAATTCATCTTCAAGCAAGACAACCAATAAAAAAAAAATTAATTATCATGTTTGTGAAAGTTATTTCCTCTATTATTTTTTCATAAAAAATCCTTGATAGAGAAGTTCATGGATTCCTCCTTTTATCTCATCCGGCTAATTGGATGTTTCCAAGGCAAAGAAATCATGTTCTTAAAGTGCAAAGGACAAATCTCCTTTTTTAGTATCGTATTAATTTATCTTGATTGTAAAGGTGCATGCCAATGACATCCCTCAAATAACCAGGAAAAATTATCATCTTCCTATAAATTTTCAACATATGCAATGATTAAATTTTTTAAATTAAGTTTTTTGGTTTTATCCTTCTTGACTAGCAAATAAGAATAGCAATTCATCTTCAAGCAAGACAAAAAAAAAATAACAATAATAACTTAATTATCATGTTTGTGAAATTATTTCCTACATTATGTTTTCATACAAATCACGATAGAGGAATTTCATGGATTCTTCCTTTATCTCATCCGACTCATTGGATATTTCAAAGGCAAATAAATCATGTTCTTAAAAGTGCAAGGACAAATCTCCTTTTTAATATCAAAGAAAATTAAACGATGAGGACCTCCATATATAATATAGTGGATCTGTATATAACGGACCACAGAGTGAAAGTAGACATACACAGAACCACTGCAAATGAATGTATCACTTAGTGAGAAAATGTATCATAGTTGTTTTAGACCACACAAATTAAAGATCCTATATATAATGGACCATGAAAAGTGAAACATAGAGAGAAATTGGCCATGTATATCTGATAAGATTTAGATGGTCTATGATCATTAGTGAGAAAAAATATGTTACAAAATTTATAATTTTAAAATTTTTCTTGCGGTGATAGAAATTTTAAATGAAATATGAGTGATCGATACTTGTGGAGAGGATTTAAAATTTTAAAATATATAAGAAAATAGACACATTACGATACAAGGTCACATGATTCGACAATGTGATTATGTCCACCATTGAGCTAGAAAACCTTATAATAATAAAACCATAACCTCGAAGAACTAATGCAAGTAATTTACAAACTTTACTAAGAAAAACTAAGCTAGTACAAAGAAATAAACAATTAACTTATGAGGCACAATTTGTAGGGTTGTAAAGGTTGGTCTTCAAAAGTAGGTTCTTTTATTGAACTATAGTGATATAAATAAAAATATAACATTACTACAATTTATTGCAAGTTAAGTAAAAGTCGTAATAGGAAAATTCTTGTTACTTTTCTGAGTATGATCTACATCCAACTTTGGTTGGATGGATGCTTTGCGTCATCTAACACTTGATATTGTATGTTTCATAGGTACAAAAAGGATTTGGAGGTATAATTAAATTGTCTTAACTCCTTCGAATCCCGATACATTTTTATGGAAGGCGATCTATCAAATACCATTGAATACACAAAAACCTATGATGCTTAATTTCTTTGCTATTTTAATATAATTTTCTTCTCAATTCGAATAAGTACCTCTTGCTCTTGATCCAAATGATTATAAAAAGCCACTGCAGGAAATATACTTCACTATTTTATACTCTAACATATTGATATTCTTTCTTCCCAACTATTTCCAATTAATAACATACAAAACTATAAACATCTTTGTTTCTAAAATTTCTAGATAACATTTATGGTGCAATGTAGCCCATGGTCCTCTTGTTTATTGTCATAGATCTGGAGTAGGGAGGGGTTCGAGTCAATGCAGACCCGGAGTTTACTACATTATCTTAAAAGTGATTTAGCTTTGAAAAAAAAAAAACTCTACGTGTAGATGGAAGATATACGGTCTGAGCTAAAATGATCTCTCATGAGGTCGAGTTGCTGCCTCATAACTAAAGAAATAATGCATGTATCAATTTCTTTCCTCAACTTTGGAACTATAGGACAAGTATGTTGAACTAATTCGGTTTAGGAGGTATTTGAATCACGGGGTCATTTCTTTTTTTTAATCCTTGTACAAATAAATCTACGTCTCGTGCGGAAACTTACATCATGATCGGCTCTGTGTGACCACATTCTTATTAGTGGTCTCGATTCATGGCAAGAAAAACCTCACAATCACAACATTAATTCTGATGAGGAGAAACAAAGCTCTTATCGCGCATAAAATTACTATGTCGCGTCAAACTATTTGCTACCCCGAGAACCATGTTCGCGACATAGGAACACACAATCGTGACACGAGGACCAAAAAAAAACTACATCGCGTAGGAGAGCCCACTGTGCGACCTAAAACTACTCATCATGCTTCTAGGCCCTTCACAGCACCTCGATACTCTACCAAATGTAAGTAAAATCATTACTATTGCCTCTATATATATTATGTGAAGCAATAAAAATACGAAGAAAACTTTCCAACACTATCTTGAATAGAGAGAAATCGAAAATAGAAGTTTTTATTACTAAACTTCTTCTTCTTTACATTCATTTGGATATTCTATCGAACATTCTGAGAACTAGAAAATAAGTGGGGATGTGGCCTTCTTCTTCACACTATGGTCTGGAATGTGTTCCATCACTGAAGTACCTCTAGTACACGAAATATTTTCCCACGGCCAGGGATAGGCAATGTGATGAAATTCTCCCTACGAGGGCTACTCCCGCCCCTAAGTGCACATGCGATATGAAACACACACATTCAAGTAAAAATTTGCACGTCCTACTTTCGAATGTCTACATGCCATGGATGACAATCTCACGACTCACCCTATCCATGTCGAGTCTTCAGAGCTCCCTCGCACACGCAAATGTCAAGTGTGAAAACCTGTCATTAGTGTTTAAAATTGGATTTTCGGGTTTACAGCAAGGCCGCGCGCGCCTTTCCAACATTTTATGGTCTGCAGCGGTGAATTATGTCTAACCACGAATGAATTAGGCCTTTCACCCTATGGTGGGATCTACCCCAACTTGCTCCACCCAACACATGTATTTTTTTTTCCCCTTTTCATGTTATGCAACTGTGAGACTCATTTTCTTGGACGTTGTGCCATTACCGAGCTCACCACCCATTCACAGTGGTGAGCCAATACACTACACACACACACACACCCAATACTATGGGGTGTCCTTGTGCATATGAAATCCAGAATGTCATTTCATGCTAATTCATGTTACATGCATGATGAGAGCTACATGCAACATTAATAGATCATGGATAATTATATTTTCTATGTATAATTTACATTCATCATGTAATCCATGCTAATACATCAAATAGGCATATATCGACATGATTTTTTTTTACACAACTAGCATGTTATTCACATAGCAACAACACGCAACCTTGGCCTTCAAGTTCTAACCATAAATCACAAACAATTTTCATGTCTAAAGTCCATATTCGACAAAGACATGCCACACCAGCATCACACCCTAATTTCAATATTTTCTCTGACATACGCTGTTCCAAAGCAGTGGTTCCGATGTAATCTAGAGCGGTCTTAACTCACCCGATAGTTTGATCCTAAGCTATTGTGAGAGCCCTTGTCGTTAGGACTATGCCTCATGACTACATTGAATGACCCTTAGACAGAATAACCAAGGTAGGAGAGAACCCATTTACCTCTTGGAGTTTGTGAAACTCTGATCTTAGTATCTACGACACTCTCATTGCGTGGAATGAACTGTCTTTTACTCAGATGAGTTTTGGCCCAGTAGAGCTTTGTGGGAGATCTAAGGAAATGTCGTAGAGGTACTCCTTATTCCTCTCCCCTTTCTTTTCTATTTTTTCATTTTTTCTCTCTTTCCCCCTTTTCTTCATGGTTCTTATCCTTACTTCATCTTTCTTTTTGGGGGTGTGACACGCCCAGGCTCCCATGTCCTTGCTTTGCCTTTAGGTGACAAGTGTCATCCTAAACTACTCCCACTTGATCTCTTTTGAGACCACATGGCCTCACCATGTGGCATTTTCCACATGTCCCTATTTTTAGGTCATGATGTCATGTGGCCGGCGTGCCACACGTCGTTTATGCCCTTACTCATCTCACCCTTAGATTATGAAATTTCATTTGTCTCGGAATCAGCGAAATTTATTTGCGTACCTAGACTTCATGAAGGCAGAACTCAATGGTGAAGTTCATTTCATCATCGAGATCTAGAAAAATTCAAGTTTTAACTGTCTTATAGTGGCAAGTCTAGTTTGCCTTTTTTTCCAAATTGCATTTTCGAGTTTATAGAATGCCAATGTCTATTTGTGTCAAATGATATATGCATCAATTTCTTTCCCTTGTGTGGACCCGCACGAGGACAGTACGTTAAACTAGTCAAGCTTAATTGAGAGACTAAAGGCCTATCACCATTCGTTGTCATAATCAATATTTAAAAGTATGATAAGATTCATAATACAATGACTAAGATAGTTCATGCGGATAGCCAAATATCTATTCCTAAAGAATTTATTGGTTTCAAATATTCCATGGAAAAAGGATTATGTAGTTCAAAAATTGAGAAGAATCAACTATATAATAAACTAGCTTTAGTGGATTTAATGCTAAATCAAGCAAGATAGCAAAAAAAATAATAATAATTATCATGTTTGTGAAAGTTATTTCCTCTATTATGTTTTCATACAAATCCTTGATAGAGAAGTTCATGGATTCTTCCTTTTATCTCATCCGGCTCATTGGATATTTCCAAAGCCAAAGAAATCATGTTTTTAAAGTGCAGGACAAATGTCGCCTTTTTAGTGTCAAGAAGATTAACCCGATAGGGTGATTGGACCACCTGAGTGAAAAATCTCCTTTTTAGTATGAGAAAAGAATTTAAGCAAGCCCGAGGACCACCCATATATAAATACGGTGGACCACATATAATGTACCACACAAATTAAAAGTAGACCCATACCACGAACCACACAATGAATGTATCATAGTGAGAAAATGATCACACTTATACAATGACTATATAGTTGTTTGGATCACCTGAGATTTAAAAGATCCACATATAATGGACCATGAAAAGTGAAACATAGAGAGAAATTGACCGTGTATATACAATGGATTAGATGGTCTATGATCATTGGTGAGAAAAAATATGTTACAAAAATTTTTACTCTTTGAAATTATTGAGTGATGATAGATACTTGTGGAGAGGATTTAAAATTTTAAAAGTTTTAAAAATATATAAGAAAATCGACACATTCTGTCTGGGGGTCACATGATTGACAATGTAGTTATGTCCACCATTGAGCTAGAAAACCTTATAATAACAAACCATAACCCTCCAAAGAACTAATCTAAGTAATTAATTACAAACTTTACTAGAAGAACTAAGTTAGTGCAAAGAAAGAAACAATTAACTTGTGAGGCCGCAAATTTGTCTGATTTATGAGTTGTGCTTCAAAAGTAGATTTCTTTTATTGAACTATAGCAATAAGTAAAAACATAACATTACTACGATTTAGCTACAACATGATGCAAGTTAAGTAAATGGTAAGTAATGACAAATTCTTATTCTTTTTCTGGTATGGCCATTAACTGGGCGGGCGAGGATTACTTTGCGTCGTCTAACATGATATTGTATGTTCCATAGAAAGCAAAAGGATTTGGAGGCATAATTAAATTGTCTTCTTCTCCTTTAACATCCCGATCACATTTTTCATGGAAGAATGATCCTATCGGATACCATTGAATACACCAAAGCCCTACTATGATGCTTAATTTCTTTGCTATTTTAATATCATTTTCGTCCTCGATTCGAATGCGTACCTCGTGCTCTTGATCAATGATTATAAGAGCCACTGCGGGAAATAACGCTTCATTACTATTTTCCGCTTTCTAACATCAATATTCTTTCTTCCCCCAACCATTTCAATTAATAACATACCAAAACTATAAACATCTGACTTGTAAGACACATTTCCAAAATTTCTAGATAACATTTCCGGTGCAATGTAGCCCATGGTCCCCCTTGCTGCTGTCATAGATACCGCACTTTGCTCCTTAGAGCATAATTTGGCTAGACCAAAATCAGAGAGCTTTGGATTAAAGTTATGATCAAGCAAAATATTATGAGGCTTGATATCTAAATGAAGGATTCTTTGATCACAACCTTGATGAAGATACTCAATACCTTTAGCTATGCCTATAGCAATATCTTGAAGCTTATGCCAACTCAATGATCGATTATTTCCGAATGTTGAAAATATAAACTTGTCTAGTGACTCATTTGGTAAAAATTCATAAATCAAAGCTCGTTTATAGCCATCTGCACAAAACCCAGAAACAGCCCGAACTATATTCATGATGTATCATGCCCACATTGTTCCACTTCATTTATAAACTCTTCTCATTTCCTTTTCGTCATGGGATCTTTCTTTATGACAAAACTTCGTTTAGAAACTCCTTTACTCATGGAGTCCACCCTCTTGACCTAGCTTATCCTTGAAATTATTTGTGATCCTTTTAATATCAGCATAGGAGTATCTTGAGGGGCTTACCAAGCTCTCTATAATCCTCCAAAAACTTTTGAATATTCAATTTATGCTCTCTTTAACTTATTAGACGATAAAAAATAAAGATTATAGAATTCCCCCAGAGTGAGTAAGAAGGAAACCAAGGATTACTTCTGCACATATATAAGGGTGGAAAACGAGTTTTTGTAAGCAAATGGAAGAGAAGAAACAAACCAAATTGAAAAGAGGATGAAAAGGAAATCACCGTAAAATGCACTTTATCTATCAGACACACAGTAAAGAAAATAAACTTATTAGCTTACATGAGGATGTAACATGAGTTTCATTTGCTGGTGAATTGGATTATTACAACCTTGGTTTCTGCGGGCCTCTCAGGTTCAATTAATTTAATTAGCATGTAATTGTTCTAGCTAAGCATGTGATGCCTTTCACCAAAAAAAAGGCTAAGCATCTTTGATGAATATATATAAGAATGCAAGTTCACATTCAATTTCATTGGCACTATTTGGTTGTACAGTACCTTGTAAAGTTATGAGTACAAACAGAGCATACATAACAACTACCACAGAAAATTTCATAAGAAGCAGCGTTGTTAAGTACCTTTTGCTGGTTTAGGAATGCACTCGATTTCAGGTTCCCAGCTATTACTCTTCTTCTTCAGTTGGCATTCCTCTCCTTGTGCTTCACAGTTTCCGCACATTGGTTTTGACCACTTCATTGAAGGCATCTCATAATCCCCAAGTATAAATTCTGGAATTGTAGCATTGAAAATCTTCCGGCAAGAGGTTAAGTCCACTTCACTGAGATTGTGGGAATAAGTGAAATAAACTGGTTCACTTGAGGAACAATTGGAGGGGATGGATCCCCAAGACCCATAGGGCTCTGATTTATTTTCTGAACAATTGAAGAAGGAGAAGGACATGGAGTTTGTGAACTGGAAGGGTAAGGCAGATAAATTAAGGTTTACAATCCGCCTTTGAAGGCAATATTCATCATCAAATAGCAGCCAAACATCTCTGAGAAGTGTAATCTATTTCCTTCACCCAGAGTTTGGCAGGGTGGAGCCTTCTAGTATGTTTAGCTTCTCTTTGCAGGCATGTTAACTCAAACCGGATATCCACAGTGGTCAGGGACAGACCAGATCTTGCAGCTGGAGCGAGCGGATAACCCCGGACCATGGTGGCTTTGCACCTTGACGCCCTGCACTCATCATATTGAATCCACTCCATCAATCTCTATAAACAACCTCTCTGCAACAACAAAGAAGAGAAGAAGAAAGAGTAAAGGGATTCCCATTTTCAATTAATTAAGCAACTGCTTTTGATCTTTATAGTTTGAATTTGCACTGCTTTCTCCCATTTTATAATATAGATAAGAATAAGGTATACAAATATCCTTAAGTTTTACGTGTATGTCCCACTTTAATTACTTCTAAACTTTTTTCTAGTCTCCAAGATACTTTAATATTTTGCTTTGATATCTGGAAGTTACTCTAGCATCAAAACGCGATTAAAACTTGCTGAAATTCGACCAGAGTCAATATGTTGTTTGAACACAGCAGCAAGTAGGCAGATATTTTTAGACTCTCACCTTGGCCCGGAACTCAACCCAAAAGCAGGAGTCTCTCTCTCTCTCTTTCTGTCGGCACGAAGTCATGGGATTGAGAGCAAGCCTGATGAAATGAAGTAGTCCTCCATGTCTTCTTCCTTTCGGTTTGTGTTCTTGGAAAGGAAAAGGATGACAAGTATAGATTGCAGCCTCTTCCTGCGGCGATATTGAACATTTCTACCCTTTCCGATTACAGGGCGTTCCCCCAGCTGCAGTTTACCCTGAGTATGAATTGATTTGGCTGAAAACAATCGTACTCTGACCATAAACCTCAAGGGTGGGATATTATGGGAGATTACTTGGTTACACAGATCAAGCTGCTGATTCTACCATTGTGGTAGTGGATCCTGGGCTCAAGAAGGCCAAGTGTTGGATCTCCAGTCCTCTCCATTCCATTACTGCATATTACAGTACTAATCGTTATTTGTTTCGATTTCCATATACTTTGCCTTATTTCTGGGGAGCTGCCTATCGCTATAATTCGCCTTCTCAACGGACATTATTCTATGTAATAGTTTTGATGAAATGCGAGGAGGCAGTCAGCCACGACGACTACATTCCTATTATTCCATGCAACACTACTTTATACTGCTACTGCTTCTCCATGCCAACATATGTTTATGCGGTAGTCGGGAGACTATGTGTTAGTAGAAGATATTCCAATTCATGCCACGATGAGCAGATATATGGTTATTCAACCATTGAAGGAACTTCCTAAGCCCAGCCACCTTTCCATGTCAGATTTGCAGGATGTGCACTCATTCACGGGCTTCACCTTTCATTTAAGCCTTTCTTCTGCAACAGCCAATGCACAATGAAAGGGCGAGCATGCTCTTTAGGGGAAGGGAATGACTTCGAGTGCTACAAGAGTTTCGAACTTATTCCTTCGAGAAAAATTGTAGAGTGTCATACGCCCTCATATCTTGATATTTCAAGGTGAAAACAAATTTGAAATAACATACAATAATAATTTATTAATTTTAAATTTTCCACTCTTGCCTTCTTATTATTATTATTTTTGTATTTTCCTCCAAACTATTGAGAAACCACAGATAAACTAAATTCTTTTTACCCATATCTGCATTTCAAACTTTTCAAGATAAAACGCAGTAAAAATTCTTTAAAAAAATGATTGTTAAATATTGCATGAAGGGGAGAGGTTCCTTATTTCCTAGTTTATTAAAGTCAGAGTAGAGAAGAGACCAATAAGGAAAAAAAAGAAGCTAAATGGGAAAGGGTGTGTGAAAAAATACTAAATTACATGATAAAAAGGGAGTTATAAGCCCAGGAAATCCAAAGAGAATGAGTTTGAATTACTGCACTTTCCTTTTAGAAGAGTCAATCTCTGAGTTGGTATCTTATCCTGTTTCCTAACAAGGGTCTTACAACAAGCTATATTTATTTAAGGCTATGTTTGGTTCTCGAGAGATGCAAGAGAAGAAAAAATTGAAGAAAAGAAAAAAAAAATAAATTAAATCTCACATATTGTACAATTAAGAAAACAAATTTGATATTCATACCATGTTGATATGGGGATTTTCTCCACAACTTGTAGAAGTCCATCATCCATAATCTTGGGCCCGAGGCGGTCGGGCGAAAGTCCTCGACCTACCACATCTAGTGAAGCATTGCTTTTATCACAGTGAATTCCTTGAAAATATAATCTACAATATTTATGCTAACCACCTTATCTTCATTGAAGCTGCTTGGTACTCACATAATTTGCGGTTTGGTTTAATCTTGCGATTTGGAACTTTGTACCTTTTATTTCTTTAATATATTGCTACCTTTATTAGTAGATTCCACTAAAATTTTCTTTGAAATAAAATATTTATTTCAATTTATTTTCCTTTTTTTTTTTCACAAATTGGACTTTCATTGTTTAACGGGGGGACTATTTTCTCCCTACACCTTCACATTGGGAGTAAGATTGCTACTACTTAATTATTAATTCGCATGAAATAGGACTAATATGGCTTGGATGGTTTGATGTAGGACTTCAACATGAACTTGGTGATTGCAACCTTTATTATCCCTGCAACTACTTCATGATTGGTAAGTACTATCTTTTCTTACATGTCTCCTATTTTAATGTTAATTATGTTTTTCACTTACAGTGTTATCTATATATATTTTAAATTTGTTGCATTTATTTCTTTGACTGAGGTGGATCTTTGCGTATTCTTGGTAAGGCTACCAAATTCCAACCTACTGATTTTTTTTTTCTTCCTTTGTGTGTGTATGTAAATTAGTCAAAATAATGGAATAAAACTGGGGTCGTCTTCTTATCCAAGGATCCAGTTCTATGCAACCAGACACATATTGATTTTTAATCGTCGAAGATTGCTCCCAGAAGCAGTACACTTTTAAAAACATGCAGAAAATCGATTTTAAGCTGAATTAAGTGGTGTCAAGTATTTATCGAGGCATAGGGAGTAATTCTTCGAGCGGACCGGGCTGTAGAAATGCGAGGTCGACAAACATGGTTGGATTTTTAGGGCAAAAAATATAGCAGCCCGGCAGGCCACTAAATCTTGCGAGGGATTTGGAAGTTTATAACGGGTTATATATTTGCTACCTTTTATTAGTAAGATTCCCACTAAAATTTTCTTTGAAATAAAATATTTATCTATTCATTTTTCTAATTTTTTTACTCATCCCGGACTTTCATGGTTAGCAATTTATTTTCTCCTACACCTTCACATTCGGTTGTAGATTGCTACTGCGTAATTATTAATTTCGCATGAAGCGGGACTAATATGGCTTGATGGTTTGATGTAGGACTTCATCAATATAGAACTTCAGTAATTGCTACCTTGAGTATCCTCCTGCAACCTCTTCATGATTGAAGTAAGAGTACTTTCTTTTCTTACATGTCTCCTATTTTAATATTGACCCATGTTTTTTCACTTATATTATTGCTCTCCTATATATTTTTAAATTTATTTGCATTTATTTCTTTTACTAGGAAATTTGGATCTTGCGTATTCTTGGTAAGAGCTAAATTCAACCTACTAATTTTTTTTTCTTCCTTTGTGTGTGTATGTAAATAAGTCAAAATAATGGAATAAAACTGGGGTCATCTTCTTATCCAAGGATCCAGTTCTATGCAACCAGACACATATTGATTTTTTTTTTTTTTTTTTTGCCCGATCAAATTGCTTCGGAAAACCTTGTTAACTTTTAAGAAGCATACTGAGAAATCGATTTTAAGCTGAATTAAATGGTGTCTAAAGTATTTATCAGTATGAGGTGACAATTCGACCAGACCGGGCTGAGCGGGTTGGAGCGAATGATCGGACCAAATCGCGGGTTTTCGGGTAAAAATATACTTGATAACCCAGGCCCTAAATCCAAGCGGGTCAGGCCAAATTTATGTTGTCCTTGCGGGAATATAAATTTATAGCCCAACTCGGTCCTAATTCCGGGTGGACCGGACTAGACCAGCGGGCTGGACTTAAATTGCCACCTCTAATTCAGCGTAGCTCTCTAACAACACAACCAACTATTTTTTGCTATCTTTGTTCTTTTTTTTTTCTTTTTTTTTTTTTTTTTCAGATATTCAGTTTTATTCATGACATTTGATTTGTGTTTAGTCATAGGAAGGGCTCTCTTCGGGATGTTGTGCCTATTTGCGTATTTGATTTACAAGTTTCATCAAAGACATCTATCATTAGATGATGGTATCGAAGAATTTTTACGCAATCACAAAAATCTCCAACCCATCAAGTACTCTTATTCAGACATAAAGAGGATGACTCATAACTGCGAATAAGTTTCAGGTCAAAGGAGGTTTTTGGCTCGTGTTGCAAGGGAAAACTTCGAGTGGATTTGCATTGGTTGTGAAAGTATTGATTATGTCAAAAGCTAATGGGCCAGATTTCATCAATGAGGTTGCTACAATAGGAAGAATTCATCATATTAATGTGGTGAGACTTGTAGGATTTTGTGTACAAGGGTCAAAGTGGGCACTTATTTATGACTTCATGCCCAATGGTTCTCTTGATAAGTTCATTTTTCTTAAAGAAGAAAGCAAAACTTTATTAAGTTGGGAAAAGATGTACAAGATCACAATTAGAGTGGGGCGTGGTATTGAATATCTACATCAAGGTTGTGACATGCAAATTCTACATTTTGATATCAAGCCACATAATATCCTTCTTGATGAGGACTTCACACCAAAGTTTCAGATTTTGGCCTTGTAGCTTATATTCAACGGATGAAAGTATGGTGTCTCCTGAACTCTTTGCCACGGAACATTGGGATACATTGCTCCGGAATTATTCTACAAAAACATTAGGTGTCTCCTCTGAGGTGTGTTTATAGTTTTTGGAATGTTGTTAATGGAGATGGTGGGAAGAAGAAAGAATGTGAATGCAAATGCGAACACTCGAGTAAAATATATTTTTCCATCATGGGTTTATGATAGATATCCTGAGGGGATAACATAGACTTGGGAGATGCCAGCGAAGATGAAAGAAGCTTGTTAGGGAAAATGGTGATAGTTGCACTATGGTGTATACAAATGAAGCCCATAGATAGTCCTTGATAGGCAAAGCCTTGGAATGTTAGAAGAAGAGGTTGAGTTGTTAGACATGCCTCCCAAGCCTACTACATACTATGAAATGTCCATTGAGAATCATATAGACAATCCCAATAGAAGTAGCAACTACCTCAAGCAATTCCATGGGTACAATTTCATTAGGTGGAAGGTAGTGTAGCTTTGTTCTAACCTACATGTTATTTCCTATGATATTATATATTTTGTAATATAGAGGCACAGGTGTGGCCTATAACTCTTATTTCAAGGTCCATATAATGTAATATTGTCTTGAGGCATTAACATGATACCTTACTTAACAAGCATATAATAAATATGTAATTAATAAGCCCCATTTATCCATATCTTATATGATTTAAGTATGCGAATACGGTCTACAATGGATGGTCTAAGGCACTGGTTCCCTTATTTTCTAATAATTATTAGTTTGTAGACAACACCATATGACTTTAACACGAAATATATAACGAGAAAACAAATTACGAGGCGGAATTATTGAAGGAGTTTAAGAGCATCTGAGATGCTTTCCTAGCTTTTCCTTTTGGTTTTCAATTGGTTGCTTTTGTACCCTCATTTTGATCGGTTTGTAGTGCGGCTTTAGGCATCTTGTTAGCCTCATCTTAGAATCAAAGGAAAATCAACCACATTATCCACATACATGGAAAGGAGGGCAAATGCATTTATACAAAAACAAATACCAAATAATCCAATGATTACTCCTAATGAATACTCAAAAGAAAAAAAAAGAATGCTAACCTTGACCATTGTTTTGACCTCGTAAACATTAGATTGTGGTTCCGGTTGAATAAAGTCATTCATACTTGACCTCAGTGATGAGAAATATACAATCCCAGTCGATAAACCAAACCTGGCAAAGTTCATCAGTTTTCTCAGGAAGGCATTAAGTACCTTTTCCCCAAATAGTTACCTTATTTCTTTTAAGATATTAAAGGTGAGAACTCTAAAAGATAAAGAGCAAATTGGTAGACAAACCTTTGCTTGGCCCCTTATTGACTGAAGAAGAAAATTATGTGTTAAATGGCAGCAACAAATTGCTCCTAATTAGATACAAAATTAGATGAGGGTTTGTGCGACTTATTTGTACCCATGCTCATGTCTGAGGCTAGTAATGAGAAAAGCTGTCAAAATTAAAAAATAGACTTAATGCAGAATGTCCTGGAAGGAACTATTGTTGTTTTATAGATGATTCCTGCAAAATCAACCAAAATTTAAAGGAACTAGATGAAGGCCACGAGTGTTAAGAAATATGCAAAGAAGCAATTATGCGATGGAGCCAAACCAATGGAAATAAAGGCCCGATTAAGCAAATCTTGAGTAACTTATAAATTTGGAAAAACGACTAGTTCACCACTAGCTTCTTGGTTTCCATTTGAAGCTTGATGTGTGATGTTACTACAGAACTGAGCTGAACTATTTGAGTTCTATTAGATATAAAGAGATTAAATTATAGATCTGAATAGAAACACTGAAATGGACCAATCATCAGTAACAAAAGAATCATGAGATCATAAAACATAGAACATTACCTTTTAAATCTAAGAACATTTCATGATTTCTAGATGGGGTATCAATAATTACCATTCGCCGACAGCACCCATATCCGCTCAAATCTATAGATTCACATTCACACTCAACAAGAGCCTGCAAAAATATAAAAAAGAAAAAGAAGATTTACTGACAACTTTCTAAATGTACTTTATTTATACGACCAACATAATCACGATACCATATAGGAATGGGAGGGGCGGCCGCAGAAGTCGAGGTGGAAAATTTGGATTAAGTTTCCTCGACTCGAAAGCTTAGCATACGACACATATAAGACTAAATGAGAGATGGATCAACTACTTAAGATTCGAGAACGGCCTTCTCAATGGAAAACGAAGATCTTTACATTGGAAAAAAATGAAAGCCATTTTACAACACATCAAATTGATTGAATTATTAGAACCACGTACCAATCTCGAACACCATAAATTCAAATTAAAACCCCGGCAGTTAAAGTACCCACTACGTAACGGATGGTGACAAAATTAATTACAAGGTCACGACCTTATTAGAATCACAAATTATTGAATGCTTTCTCCTAATAGATGCACAAGATTCTAATCATTTTAAAACAGACCTCCAGCCCCAGAAGGTCTGATAACACAACAGAATTGATGTGGGGTCCACACCCTTCGTGACCAGGTGCCGCCGGTGGCCCTCTTGTGGGATTCCCACCCCTTCGTGGCTGCTTGGGTGCCCTTCGAGGTGGGTCCCACTCCGCGGGAATATCATGCCCTCCTAGGCATTTTCTTTCGCCTCGTGGAGACTCGAACCACAGAGGACCGGGGGCTTGGGTCCGATGGGGAGCATCTGCTTTACCAAGCGAGCTAGTTGGTAGTAAGAGTGCTCACCGTGAACTGCAAGCTCTGATGCGGAGTTAATACGAGGAGGCAAATGCTGAAGAGGCATGTTGCTGAGTGGATTTCCTTTGAAGCACCGAAGGTGGACCACGATGAACCACGAGGAAGCACCAGAATATCCTGAGAATCCACACCCGCCGTGACCCCTCGGGTACCCTTCGAGGTGGGTCCCACTCATAGATGCTTGCATTTCGCGGTCCCAGCGGCCTTTTCTTTCGCCTCAGGTGAGGCTCGAACCCATGCGCGAAAGGACTCTTATAGCGATGGGCGGCACTCTCACTACCAATGGTAGCCATTCTTGCATAAGAGTCGCTGGCATGGGTTCGAGCTCTCAGGAGGCGAAAGAAAGGCGGGCTAACTGGCAACAATGAAGTGGACCCACTGAGCTACCCCAGTCCTGAGTAGTTACAATAAAGGCGCCTTACATTGTGGGGTCCACACCCCTTCGTGACCACGGGGTGCCTTAATTGTGTGGGGTCATGCCGTGACTCCAGGTGCCCTTCGGTGGGTCCAGCTTTCAGTTGGTAGTAGTGATGCTCCCATTTGGACCTTAAGCCCACAGTCTGGGTTCGATCTCTACAGGAGCGAAAGAAAATGCAGGGAGGCGCCCAGTATTCGTGAGTGGGACCCACACGGGGAGGCTGACATGACTACCGAAGAGATAACCACCTGATGGGCCCTGAAAAGAGGCTTTTCCAGACCCACAATATTCAGGTGGATCCACTCGCTGGGATATCCTCATTCCCAGGTTCCTTTAAGCCTCCCAGGAGGATTAGAGACATAGGGACTTAGGGTCTTTAGTCGGAAGTGGGAGCGTCCTGCAGTGCATTAAAGCTAGTGCTTTTGTTGTGGGGTCCACACCCATACCGTGACCACGGGGAGTACCCTTGGTGTGCCCAATGGGGTCACCGCCAGTACAACCAGCGGGTGCCCTTGAATTGGGTCCCGCTCCGCATGAATATCATGTCGCCTCCCAGGCATTTTCTTTCGCCTCCTTGTGAGACTGAGCCAGGGACCCGGGGCTTGGGTCCGATGGGGAGCATCTACACTACAGTGAGTTTAATCGGGACGAGGCATGACACTAGGATGAGGCAGTGCCTGAGCATGCGCTAGGCGAGGGCATGTGGCCAGTCGGCAGGTGTCGAAGCAATGTCTGCCAGAACCTTGGCGGAGTGCCAGGTGCCTACAAGCGAGCGCTGGCCGCGGATCTGGGAGGCGTACGCGGGGCGAGATCACCGTACTCGTGCCATGGCACTAGAGGCGGGATCGCCTGGCGTTTCATCGGCACTAGGTAGGCAGGTGCGGGCCGCGACACTGGCCGAGATCACCTTGCTGGGCGCTGTCCTTGGCGCTGGGCGGGGCACCATGCGGGCCATGGCACTAGACGAGAGGCAGGTGCGGGGCCATGGCTTGCTTAGGCCCGAACCTTAGTGCCTAGGCATGTGGCGGCACTAGGCCCGAACCCAGTGCTGAGCGTGAGTTGGTAGTAAGTGCTGCGAATTTGGACTATAGCCACGGTCGGGACCGGTGTACGGAAGGCGTAGAAAATGCCTAGAAGGAGGGCATGTGTTTGTGGTGGGACCCACCTGAAAGGCTCCCGTGAGGTGAGAGTGGACCTGATGGAGCCACTGCTTCCCCGTGGTCTGAAAGAGGTAATGGACCCACAATTGATATAAGCAAGGTTGAATAATTCAGTGATGGTATGCTTTCAGTTGACGAATAGTCTCATAGCCATTATAGCATATTTTATGGGGATAGGATGACAGCGTAACACAAAGATGATGTCATGAGTCACCCCATGGCGAGCCAAAATCCATGAAATCAGGAACACAAGAAGCATAGCCAGCTTTTTTTGGGTGCAATGGCGACAACAACACTCCTTTCTTTGATGCATAACACACGATCACTAAAATAATGTACGAAGAAAATTTGGCTTAAAAATAGAGATATAATCATAATCAAACGAGTCATGAACTTGCGAGAATACGAGGTTAAGTATCTTTGTATATTTTATAGGTTTTAAACAAGCGACAAGCAAGAAAATAACAAAGCTGACAACATAGCTAAATGCATTATTTTCAGAATTCATCCTAAGAAAATCCATAATTTTTAGAATTCAATCTAACAAAAATGCATTATTGATTGCAATGTGCATTTAAAGGGGCAAGACAAGCGGTTCCACGATGTTGATTTGGAAGAGCTTGTCATTGATTTTGAAGCGCAACTCGGAGATCTCGAACAAATTCATTAGAAGGGTAGTTCAAATAATTGTTATGCCATGGCCAAAGATAAAAATATCACGTCTACCTTTGATCGATGGACTTTGTCAAAAGAGCACTAGAGCGATCCCGAGGAGGGGAACCACAAATTTCGCGAGGTTAAATCAATGGACCAAAACTAGATGAAGAACCTTCCAACATATTGAAGCTTCTTACTTGAGGTTCATTATGCTTATCTAATGTTTCTTCCTCCAAAGTTAAATTGCCATCATCTATGCCGCATATGTTGGACACGAAAAATTCTTCCCTAGATCCTGTGTTAGAATACAAAACATAATGAGAGAATCTAAAAATAGCATACGATTTGGAATCCATGGTTGCTTGATGCGGAATCAGTGAAGATCTGCAAAATACGATCTGAGATCTTCTCCCTTATCCCAGTTTATGACAGTAATGGGAAGCGCCATACGAGGATTAGAAAATTTTTCTCTGAATGCAGCTATGTGAGTAAAAAAAATAGCATTATCCTTAAGGTTGGGGAGGGACTTGAGCATATTTATAGAGTTGGAGCCCTTTGGGCCACCTCACATTCTTGGCGGGCGTCTTCGGCCGCACCGGCCGACCCGTAAAATTATTGAAATCCATATATCTCACTTTATTAGACCAAATTAATCGATTAATTTCAATTAATAAAGCCATTAATAAATCACACATTCTCAGCAGGCGACAATGGTGAAACAAGCGTAATGCGCACCTTCATATTGGTGCAGAAGTTATTCTTAATAGTCAATCCATCCATAAAGTCTCGAACACTGAATCATGGCGGTAATTGCATGTACTCACGCAGGCCCTTCCATGGTCACGAGTGCTTTCAACTTTACTGATATGGATTCAATATGGTAGTGTGTTAAATGGACAATACCTCATAATGAGTGATACTTCATGTGTTATCCATTTTGTTAGTCCAAATTCTCTCTCCTTAAGTGTCAAAAACCTAGTGTGTCACCAGAGAATATCCATCATGGTTCAAACGAACTGTATATGTGTTACCTTGATAGGTAACTTTACTTTATGTGTAACAGAATATGTAGGCTAGTATAGAATATGTAGCCCATGCTAAGTTACGTGAATTTTCGACGAAACATTTAGCCTCAGCACGATAAATCTATTCACGAAACTACTGTGAATATAAGTGATGAATCTAATTGCTCAAGAAATGTAATGAGAATCAGTTTCAGCCTTCGCAGGGCGAACCTCAGCTCTTGACTCTTATTACAGATTATCTTCGCGATATCTGAAATGTGTTGGCGACGATATCTGATTCAAAACCACCACGGGATCATTTAGTTCAGTGCATCATATCATCTGGTTGAAATGTGCTCCCTCCTGATATCGGATTTTGAACTTTTTTCCTTGTAGTCGGGTGCCGACACTCCATGTGCTTGGAACCCCCTTGAGACCTACATTTGTTGTTAATAAACAACATTGCGGGATTATTGTCCTGGCTTACTGGCTTACATGGGCACATCCACAAAATCAAATACGATTTAACTCCTTAATGAGATTTGAGCCAAATTGCACGAGTAGTGGCTGAAAAGCATGCCTGAAACTGGATTTGCATGGTAGGGAATGCTATTGATTTCTATTTCTCACTTTTCCATGATCACTTTCTGCTAACTTAAAGATGTAACTTTGTTGTTGACTTCTTTTCATCACGTGACGTGAAGTCGAATCAGAGATACCCGACTAATTTGTAGGTCTGAACATGTTTGTAAATCAACATATAGTGCTTTTGTCACTGCTTTAAGTCGCCTTAGCATGCTTGGCGGCAACCCGATGATCGTGTCTGGATTTGGCCGATATGCGCCTGAAGTCTACATTTGCAAGCGCCAATATCACGACTGGCATGCCGGGCATACATAATACTCCCGAGTGCACTAGCATAAGGTATATTCTTCATTTTGGGCTTTCGATATCGGAATGAGGTTCCATTGTGACATACTCGACTTATCACCTTTACCAGACAGGGAGGAATTCACGGCTTATTGTACATGTTGAGATCTTTCAAAATACGATCGACATATGCCCTCAAGATAAACCCGATAGTCGCGAGGAAACGATTCACGTGAATCTGATACCACGAGTAGACGCCTCACAGGGGTCACTTCATATCAAAGTTCTTTGACAACATCCGCTTTGTCTCATGCAGTAAACCAAGGTCACTGCTTGCAAGCAAGATATCATCCACATAGAGTATTAGGAAAATGAATTTCCTCCACGACCTTGCGATATATACATTGATACACTTTGTTCTCAAGCAAGGCCGCTATGAAACAACAACACACTATGAAACTTTAAGTACCATTGTCCTAGAAGCTTGCTTGAGACCATAAATAGACTTTTCAGGTCTACATACAAGTGTGTACTGAATCATTTTGCCACAAAACCCGCCCGGGTTGAAATCATATAGACTTCTTCATTAAGGTCTCCAGGAAAGGCAGTTTTTAACATCCATACGGGTGTAACTCGTATCGAGGAAATGAGCAGCCCCTGTCATGATCACTACGAGAAAAAGTCTTTAGAAGAGGCGGAGAAAAGGTTGCTTCATAGTCTACTCCTTACTCACGAGTGAAACTAACTGGCTACCGATCTGGCTTTAAACTTCTCAATCTTTCCTTTATGGTCCCTTTTAGTCTTATACACCCATTTGCAGCCAATGGGTCTATGATCTTCAGGTAGTTCAACTAGTTTCCAAACTCCATTATGCCTGGGTCGGTACCATCTCTCGTGCATCCGACCACGATTAATGAGACCCAGCTTGACTTCCTCATAAGTTATTGGATCGATCCACGAGGCAGATATCGTAGTCTTGCTCTCATATGGTAAATGGTCGTTTGGTATAGCTGATGTCTCTCACAGTGGATCTCCTTCTTCCGGAGTAGTAATAGCCACATCTACACTTTTGTGAGAGCCTTGATGAACTTCATTGATTTGTCTCGACAACGAGGATCCAGGAGTCTCAACGAGGTTCAATATGGTGTGTAGGAGTTCCCCGCAGTATACATGGGAGGAGATAAAGATGCCATATTACCCACTTAGTACTATTATCCTCGATAGTACGTAGAAGCCATTTCTTTGTACGACCATATCAAACTCGAAATTTAGGTATGCAGTGATTCCGCGATTCTTGTGCCTCCATTGGGATTATAGAGCCGATATCCCTTGAGATAATTAGGGTAAGATACAAAGTAAGTGGTTACGGAGTCCAACACTTAATGTTGGATTATACAACTTCACTTATGCGGGACATCCCACGAACCTTAAGATATGGTTTAAGCTGAGCTTGCGATCCATAACAACTACCAGAGTCAATGGAGCGACTTTTGTAGGTACATGATTCGAGAATGTACAAAGTTTGTTTTTAAGCTTCTACCCACAGAAAACCGGGTAAATTTGTCCTACTAATCATACTCCTTACCATTTCCATAAGAGTGCGATTGCGCCTTTCGGCTACACCATTTTGCTCAGGACTCCCAGGCATAGTAAACTGTGCCACTATCCCAGAATCCTCTAAGTATTTGGCGAATGGCCCCTTAAGCTGTCCGGCATCGCCATGCTTGCCATAATACTCTCCACCTCGGTCAGATCCTAACAACCTTTATGACTTTTCTTATTTGTTTCTCGACTTGGTCTGAAAAATCTTGAACTTGTCGAGACTCGGCCTTTCTTTAATCAAGTACAAATAACCATATCGAATAGTCATCCAATAAATGTGATGAAATAAAAATTTCTACACAAGGTTCTTAGTATAAAGGTCCACTTATATCGGTGTGAATGTGGCCGTCGACCAGTCGAGAACCCGAGGCTGGAACTCTTTCTTATCTTGGTCATTTTACCTCTACAACAGTCTACGCATATCTCTAAGTCATTTTTAAGAGCAGGCAGGATGTTAGTCTTTATCAGCCTTTCTACTCTATCCTTAGAGATATGGCCAAGTCGTTTATGCCACAATGCATAAGACTCTTCCTTAGGTAATGGTCTCTTAGAAACAACCTTTTCAGCCGTATAAGCGACGTATATGTCATTGGGAGATAAATCTGTATAATCAGTTAGACATATGACAGCACCCAACCTTATTTGAATTAAAATATAAAAATAACATTGCTTTTGATTTCAAAGAATAATCATATAAATCAGGAAACCACGATCTGGAAACTAAATTAAGTCTAAAGGAAGAATACATAAAAAGGGTGTCTTTCAACATCAATTTAAAACCCGAATCAGAATTAGATTACATCTCCCACGAACATGACATCGACTTTCGTTGTTTCCATGGTGAGTTTGATTCATCCTTATTTGGCTTCCTCAGGTTTATGAATCCTGTGTATGGTAAATGCAACATGATTAGTTTGCTCCTTTGCTCGAGCCACCAAGAAGCGGATGGTGCTTCGAGATAGGTTGGATTCACAAACAAGTGTTAAAGAATCATTACACAGTAGAGCCAGCGTTTGGACATCGAGCTTTAAAAATTTTGCACACTCCTATTTCATGTGACCTTTCTTCTTACAAAAGCCGTACGATCACCATCCTTTTCAAAATTGTCTTCTTTGGACCCATATTGTCAGATTGACCGGTAGTTTCTTGAGTACCTTTATGAGTACGACTTTTGAACTTCTTATTTTTCCTTTTATGGGAACTAGAAGCATATAAGGCCAGATGCTCTTTCTCCTTCTTAAGTTTCTCTTCTTCTGCCACCACCCTTGCTATCAAGTCATTAACTGACCAAGTCTCATCTTGGGAATTGTAATTTGTCTTTATAATCCCAAAATCGGTGGAAGAGGTGCTTGGGGCTTGATGCCTGATACAAGCATCGGGAATGGTAACATTAAGAGCTTGAAGCTTAGTCTTTAGGTCTACCATCCTGGGACATAATCTCCCCAACCCCAGCGGTACCATCATACTTCATGTTGAAGAGCTTTTGGCGGAAGTGTTCCAACCTCGACGTAGATGAAATTCGATTTCTAGCTCATGGCTGCCATCATTTCATGCTTGATACGATCGAAAGTGGTAAACCACTTTTAAGTGTTCTTGAATGGATTTCTTTGTGTCGATAAGTAAATCAGGTGCTCCTTTCGGGTAGCATGGTCGGGTTTCTCGGCTTCAATGCGGGTGGGTGATATGCAAATCTTATCTTTTGTAAGGAAGCGATGTGAACATCGCGACTCCATTCAAATAGAAAATCCTCTTGCATTTCTTGAGTTCAATCCGTGGGACCTCGAGTGAAATGGAATTACTTAGTTCTGAAAAATTGGTAGAAAAACAAAACAAAACAACAATCGTCGGCATCGTAGCGAATACTTATCTGGAGAATTACATACATCATCATATAATCACCTTTGGGCAGAAATTGCTGACATGCGGTTGTACACCTCTCCACATGACGGCGGCCATGAGAACTTATTCTAATCTTCATTGAAATCACACCACCTTTGGGTGTAACGAACCACTAAAAGATCGATCATTTCTCAAGCACATACTATACATGTATCCCTCACGAACTAACACAAGATCACCTCCTTTGGGGAGTATGATCATCTGATAAAGCAGGAGACATCCCACCTGATATGGGAGGCGTATTTCTCAAATCAGTCAGGGAATTATTGCCCTTATGGCGGTCACGACCCGATTGAGTTCTTAAAATCTCTCATACCAGGGATATAAACCTTATGTATCACATTCACTATCTATATATGTAATGCCGAGATGTAAATTGCTCCTTATACATTATGTCATGCTAATTATACTGTTTAATTCATTAATAGTCAATGAATTACCTCTACATAGATCCCTTATGTGGTTATATACATGTGAGCTATCATACGTATTTCCAAAACCATAAGAGAAATACAAAGCTCACGCCAAAAATACCAAAAATCTCTGCGTACATAGAGTTCTTTACGTATTTTCAAATCTGTAACTGACTTCAAACATGTAAAAATAAATATACCACATTGTAGAGAATCTCGTCTGGCCGTGATCCGTACCAGAGATCGTCCAAAGCGGACGTCGAGACGGACCCATACGGGCCGTCGGAAGCGCGAAGATGCAAGCGTCGAGGCATCGGGTGGTCCGGGATCCGATCCGGATAGCGTCGACGCATGACGTCGTCGAGCCCGGTCGTGCATGACTTCACATCCGAGTCGGTGCGAAAATCTGGTCGGGCGTTGACCCGGTCGGGTCCATCCGGGTCGGTGTTTGTCGGGTCGGGTTAATCGGTCGGGCTCGAACGGGGTCAGATGGCGTCGACCTGATGCTGAGCCAATTCGTGGCGGGTCAGATGTTCAGGTCAAGGCGGCGTCATCATGAGCGTCGACAAGCCCCCCGGTTAAGTTCCGGAATGCGTGGCGTGTCACTGCCTTAGCCGTCGTGCTCAATGCGTGACGCGTGTGGCGGCAGCGTGCGGCTCGCCGGTGACGTGCTGGCCGTCTTCGTCTTGAGTAGATTTAAATATGTAATAAAATTCAAGTTTTTGATTTGAAGAAAGTTTAGAAGCTGGGCCGAAACGATTTGGAATAAAACCAAAAAAATAAAAATATTCAATTCATATGTTTTGATTTCTAATCCATGGTTGGCTACGATACTATTTGTAGGACACGATTCGATCTTCCTAGATCAACACTGAGTTAGAATGACAAAACATAATTCATAGAGAATACGAATATAGCATACCTAATTTGGAATCCATGGTTGCTTGATGCGGAATCAATGAAGATCTACAAAGTACGATCTCAAGATCTTCTCCCTTATCCCAGGTTATGACAACGGCTTGGCCAAGAGGCGCCACTCACGAGTTAGAAAGTTTTTCTCTGGATACAGTATGTGAGAGTGGTGATTACGTATCATAGGGTTAGGGAGGGACTTGAGCTTTTTTATTTATAGAGTTCGACCACGGGCCCTCTCATTACGAGTAGGCGTGCTGTGTGTATTTCTTAGTACAGTATTAAATTAATAAGAATCCTTATGTCTCACTTTATTAGACCAAACTTAATTCAGTTAATTTTAATTAATAAAGCCCACATAAAAGGAAAATCTTACAAGGTATGGGTTGAGATGGCCTAACGATTGGGCCTTATAATTGATCCAACCTGATGTAAGCCCAATACTAAGTTATTGGCTCTGTTGGCCCGGTTACTTTCTTGTGATTCATTATTCACATTTATTTTTGAAGTAAAGATTATTAATGAAAAAACAAAATTATGTATTAAATAAGGTGTCTTATTTTAATTTTTAAAAACATTTTCACTTTTGCCCATCCTCATGTGGTAGAGCTTTCAATGTTTAGAATCGGACAAGTCATAATGAGGAAAAGTGTCTCGGATTCGAGTTTCATTTAAGACAATTTCCTACATTATAACTAAAGTATTTAGTTATCAAATAAATAAAACATTTTCTTTTTTTCTAAGTAAATATATTTTCAAAAGAAAAAAAAAAGGATTTTTTGACAATAAAAAATGCAAAGGTTTGTTTGGTTACAATTTTGAAAATTGTTTTTT
>JAEQBH010009811.1:0-78080 GCA_016808115.1 Tetrastigma voinierianum
GGAATTACATAATAGGCGGCGTCTACGAAGCGACGAAAAGCTGACCAAAATCGGGGCGAAATTCGGCCGATTCACTAATCATAAGGGAAGCTTGTACAAGCGAGGTTTCTTCACACCCATCCTTAAATGCATCGCGGGAAAAGACACTGAATACATGCTAAGGGAAGTACACGAAGGTATATGCGGAAATCATATCGGAGCTCGGGCATTAGCAGGAAAGGTCTTAAGACAGGGATACTACTGGCCCACAATGCTCGAGGCATAGTAGGCAGTTAGGAAATCTGAGATGCGAGGAGCATGCCAAGATCTCACGCCTCCCATTAGAGCCCTTGACATCAATTACAAACCCTTGGCCTTTCCAACAATGGGGTTTGGACATCTTTGGGACCTTTGCCGGGAGGGCCAATGTAAGTCATCGTCGTCGCGGTGGGTGCTTCTGAGTGGGTGGCCAGAACCTTTATTACAATCACGAGCAGAAGATCGTAATTTTGTGTGGCGAGCCATCATGTACGGGTTTGGTATCCCAAGAGCCTTAGTATCGGACAATGGAAAACAATTTGACAGCGCCCGAGTTCGGGAGATTTTTGCGCGGGCTCCGGGTGGGTGTGTGCTCGTCCACAGGCACATGTCAGCGGTCTAATGGTCGGTTTGAAGTTACCATTAGGACCCTTAAAGCTCTTGAGACCAAGTGGAAGATCTTAAAGACAAATGGTGGGAATACCTCCCCAGGGTGCTATGGGCCTCTGAGGACTACCACAGAGTCGACAACCAGGAAACCGAATTCGCCTGGCAGCTGACTGATAGCCTGCCGAGGTCGAGATAAAATCCCCAAGAATCGAATTGGAAAATGTGGAACACAATGACGAAGCTCTCCGCCTAAATTTGGACCTCCTGGATGAAAAACGGGAGCAGTCCTAAGGTGCACTAAAGACTACCAAAGGAAGACGGCAAGGTACTACAATCAAAAAGTCAAACCCAGGAGCTACATGCCGGGTGATCTAGTCTTAAAGCTCCTGACGGGAAGAATCCGGCTGCGGAAAACTAAGCTGTGGGAAGGCCCCTACATCGTATCTCGAGTCGTCGGACAGGGCAACTCTGATAGAGACGGAGGAAAAATTCTACATCATGCATGGAATGCGGAGCATGTAAGCGTTTTTATCGATGGCACCGGTTTGTAATCTTAAATGAAAATTTATCAATTTTCGGATAGCGGTCGAGAGTTCTTGGTTATTTTGTTGAGCGTCTCAAATAGCTCGGATAATGTTCGAAAAATTACATGCAACAGAATGAGAAAGTTCATAGTCATAAAGAAAAAGTCTCTTTTATTCCAATCGGATTACATTCAATTACAACCAAAAGTGTCATCCCGCCCATCTTAAAGATACATAGTACAGCCGGTTCCCTCAAAAAAAAAAAAAAAAAAAAAACAGGATGGAAAGAGTTTGTGCGAAAGGGAGAAACATATGTGGAAGAAAGAAGAAATAAAAAGGAGAGAATGAGATATGGAAGAAAAGAAAGAAAGGAAGGAAGAGAGAATGAAGGAGATGGAGAAAGGGCAAAAGGAGAGGAAGAGAAGAAGAATAGAAAATAGAAAGTGGCTGAAATGCCCGCCCTCCACAGGACACATTCCCTAGCACGAAGCTAGGGAATAACATGACTCCCATAAAGGGAGACTAGGGAAAACACAACTCCACAGCGAAGTCCAACAAAGGCCCGAACCAGAATGTGAGATGGATCCCGGCGAAGACCATCAAGCTTCGACGCTTCATCTCGAGCAAATTTCAGTTCGCGCGGAAGAAGCGAATATCAAGTATAAACTCCACTTAGCAATGAAGCCGTCATTTATAAGAAAGGCAAGCACTGGAAATTCGGCATAAGCGCTGGAGATTCTCCATAAATGGGCGGTAAAGGCGGCTCGCCTTTCGAAAATCGAGTTGAATGGCGCGTGCTTTGACTCAGTTGGCAGGCTGGAAACTACTCTACAGGCCAGCGCGACCCACAGAAGTCGGATATTTCGAATTTGGATCGCCCGACAAGGCCTCGATTCCGGGCCTAGTAGCTCACTTTGGCGGAGTTTGACTGCTCACGCGCAGGCCATGCGACCTAAAGTCGGACTCATTTCGAGTGGATTGCCCGACAAGGCCTCGGTGCGGGCCCGATGGCTCACTTTGTGAGGCTGAACTGCTGCGCACGGGCCCGCGGCCTAAGGAGTCGGATAGGCTCGAAGCTAGATCGCCCGACAGAGGCCTCGACGCCCCGAGGCCCGGTGCTTCCTTTGGCTGAGCTCGGCTACTGCGCATATGCCACGTAGCCTGGGAGTTAGATCGGCTCGGTGAATCGCCAACAAGACACTCGGTAGCCGGAGCCCTGGTAGCTCACTTTGACGGGTTTGACTACTTTGAGGCAGAGACCCACTTGACCTAAGGAGTTAGATCGGCTCGAGTGGATAGCCAACAGCCTCGGCGCCAGGCCTAGTAGCTCACTTTTGTGAGCTCGAGCCCCTACTCTACATAGGCCACGTAGCCTAAGGGTCCCGGATCATTTCCTGAATTTGGATTGTAACAAGGCCTTAGCGCCGGGCCGGTGGCTCACTTTGGCCAGGGCTGGAGCTACTGCCTTGCGGGCCACGTGGCCTGGGGTCGGATCGGCTCGGGGGTTTGGATCGCCCGATGAGGCCTCTCCAGTGGCGGGCTGGTGGCTCGGCTTTGGGCTCGACTACTGCGCTGGGGCCACGCGGCTGGGGTCGGGATCGGCTCGGGGTTGGATCATCCAACAAGACCTTGGCACCGGGCCCGGTGGCTCACTTTAACTGACTCAGAGCTGCTTTCTGCATGAGACCCACGCTGACCCTAAGGAGTCATATCAGTTAAGGCTGGATAGCCAATAAGGCCTCAGCGCCCGAATCTTAGTAGCTCACTTTGGCGAGCTCGACTACTGCAGCTACGAGGCCACGCGACCTAAGAATTCCGGATTGGCTCGGTACCAGATCGCCCGACAAGGCCTCGTCGCCCGAGGCCCGGTGAGCTCACACTTTAGCGAGGTTCAGCTGCTCTGCGGGGCCACGGCGTCCTGGGAGTCGGATTAGCTCGAGTTTGGATCGTGACAAGGCCTCGGCGACATGAGCCCGGTCAGCTCACTTTGGCTTGAGCTCGACTATTTTGCACAGAGCCCGCGCGACTAGAGTCCGGTCGGTTTCATTTGGATCGCCCGACAAGGCCTCGGTGCCGAGCCTAGTAGCTGAATGGCGAAGACTCAACCATTCTACGGGCCATGCAACCTAAGATTTTAGTCATTTCGAGGCCCATTCGACTCACGAGCCCACTAGCTCGATTAGAAGAGCTCGACCACTTAACTCGGGGCCGTGTTACTGAGGAGTCCATTCAATTCCACGAGCCAGTATTTCGGTTTAGCATTTCAACCACTTTGCGCATGAGGCCATGCGACTAAGAGGGCGTTCGACTTAGGCCATTCAGCTCACGAGCCACCGGCTCGGTTATGAGCTCGGCCATGACTCATGACGTGTTGCTGGGGAGTCAGGTCGGCAGACATTAGGCCCACTGGGCCTCGGCGCCGGGCCGGCCGGCTCGGTTTAACGGGCTCGGCCACTCTACAACGAGCCATGCGGCCTAAGAGGCGAGTTAAGCTCGAGGCCATTATTTCGTGAACCCATAAGTTCGATTAAGAAGAGCTCAAGCCGCAACTCAAGGCGTATTTTCGGAAGTCGATTCGACTTGAGCGATTCTAGCCCACTAGCTTGACATCTAGAAGCTAGAAGCAGTCAGTACTCAGCGCTAAACGCAAGAAGCGAGAGTTGCCCGGCTTAGGCGTTCAACTCGGACTAGCCTGACCAAGAAATCAATACAATTCATGTAGAACAACGTGAATGGCAAAAGTAGAGACAAAAGTAGTAAAAGGGTAATTATTAGGAAAAGATTACATATGTTCGGTCCAGGAGCCCGACAAAAAAAATAAAAGCTAAACAAAAGCGGCGTCGACACACGCAGCGATCACTTGTCCCGGAAAGGAGGAGAAGAGGGTGAAGAAGGAGAGTGGACTTCAGCGAGAGGCCCGGTTCTCTAGAATAATCAACAGAGAGGGATCCTTCATCCTCCTCATCACTAGGTATGTCAAAATTGAAATCCGAACTGGATAGACATTACTTGACTTTTCTTTGAAGGCGAAAGGCCACTAGAAGCCATTAGTCTGGACCTCACCCCTACGACTTGCCTATAGTGCATCATTTGAGCAGCGAGTCACTTGTTGATGAGGATCCCCACGATCCACGGCATTCCTCGATCGAGCGTTCCATCTAAGCTAACAACCTTAAGCCTCACGCGGCAGGCTCCTTAGTAACATTATCTTGCTCCCGTAGATCATCATTGGCTGCATGTAGCTCTTCTTTGGACTCGCTATTTCGCCACCGGGGCGGCTAGGAGCTACATCCACGACCGTCTAAAGCTCATACTGGGTAGATTGCAACTCATCCTGGCGTCTAATAGGTCGATCTACCACTGACTCATGACTCATCCGGACCTCCACAAAAGCTCGCCTTCGGCCATGCTCAGTTGTTTACGGTCTCATCCTCTCTACCCTCGGCCAGGGCACGTCTTGGAATGTGGTGGCATGCTTCAAATCGGCGAAGCTTCACTGCCTCCTCATTCATGCGTCACACTCGATTCCGCAACTCAGCCAGATCAGAAATAAGGGAAGCCACCCTCGCTTTGTAAACTCGGGCAACTTTGGCATGGCCTTCGTTTAGTTTGGCCTTCTTGGCCATATTCTTCAAATGGGTAGCCACCTACCACATCCAGCATAGTCGTACCTAACACGGAAATCAACACTTCCAAGCGGGATTGAAATCGAGACACAGCAAAATTTTAGGACTTACAGGCGGCCCCTGGAGAATGAGGCAAAGCCTGAAATCGGCAGGCGGCGCACTCGACCTCTTGAGATCGAGGAATCCTTAAGAATGGACGAGGCTTGCTTAGTACGCAAGTTCGGCATTGAAAACAGGGTTGCCATCTCCACCGATCTCGGAATCCTTCCTCTTCAACACTCCACCCTGAAGGTGGCACAACACTTTCTGCGTGGTGGGTTACGAAGCCGGTGATGGGCATGGCCAGCCAGCGGTTGCTCAGCGGCCCTTCCAGAGAACCTTTCGCCTTCTCGGACGGACCCCGAAGCAGGGATTGCGAGACTCAAAAATTTAGGATCCTTAGCCGGAGGGAGAGGAAGATGCCCGATTTGAACCTTGGTAGAAAGCCAGGTAGTCTTTCTCAGTGAAGTCCAGGGCTTTCCGTTTCACGCTCCTAGGCTTTCAAGACAACGTCTCCAGTCGAGCCAAAAGCTCTCCCTTGGTAGGCTTGGCAGCAAAGGGCCTGGTGGGAGAGACTTTCATATTGGGAGGCGGGGATCTCGGAGCAATGGAGCGAGGTGACCTAGAACTCGAAGCGGGAATATCCAACTTAATCATTTCGTGTAAGAGCACGCGGGGGTACTCGACAGGCTCACGCACTATGGAGCTATCTTCGAAATTTGGTCGGGTCGAGCTGAGAGGCAGTGGACGATGAAGAATAAGAAATATCAATAACCTCACAAAATCATGCTTCGAAAACAAAGTGACACTCCACGTAGATTCTCGGGGTGGTCCTAAACCTCGTAACGCCAGTGTCGTCGCTTATCAAAGTGGGTCATATTCCCAGTTGCGACCACTGACAAAGAAGTAACGTTCCTTCCAGAACTTGTGGGAAGAGGGAAGATCGGAATCACGGAGGAGCGGAATGCGGGAAAAATAGAGGGAAGCCCTCGAGGTTTTTTTCCTTCGCGATAAAAGATAAAGGAATGCAGAAGCTATCTTTTGGGGACAGGCCCCAGGTCCTAAATAAAACCCCGATCTAGACCAGCAATGCCCTAGCCATTGGGGCGAAAGTTGAGAAGGACAAACATTGAAGTCTTTGCCGCCCTTTTTATGAAGGGATGCGGAGGGAAGCGAAGACCATTTCGAAGATGCCTCGAAGAAACATACCATCTTGGAATGCGGAAACCACATAGTCGAACGTTAGGAGACGAGCAGGCGCCAAAAGGGTCGGTAATGTCGACAAAAGTGGCCCCATACGAGAAGGACCGACCTTGTTAGGCCCCCGCGACTAAAAAGCATGCTGAGCGGTAGTTTTAGGTATTCAGACCCTAGGATACTTAATCGGTCTACTCCCTTACCCTTGCATCCCGAGGAAGGGGCGCCAGGGGCATCTCGAAGTTCAACCCAGGTCGAACAGTCGGAACCACACTTGATCCATGAGCCAGAAACCTTGTTGAGTCACCTCAATACGCAAAGAAGAAGAAGCGGCCGGACCCATGATGGAAGCAAGTGATAAAAAAACAAAATTTGTGACCCTAACCACAGCGCCTCGTGTCGCTCGAGACGAGGAGATAAAGGCAGCGACGGACCCAAAATACAATGAAAAGCTATCCTAAGAAGACCTTCGAGAAAAAGACTGCGCACAAAGGTTCAGACCGAGAAGACTAAGGGAGAGGAAGTTCGAGACTCACTAAAGGCAAAGAAAGGTCTCGGGATCGAGGCATACAAGGCAGGAGGATGTCTGAAGAAGCAGAAGGAAACTGAAAATTAGGAGAAATGGCGCGAAACTGAAGAGTCATCATTATCCGCAGACATATGACAACGACCAGAGCTATGCCCGATACGAAGCGGGGACACGTGGAAATTGCATCCGATCACGAGAAGCGTTACGACCTTTGCCAGTATCGTACCTGAGGGCTGGGGGGGCAACTGATAGGGTTCGAAAAATAAGGCTCACAGGCCCACTCGCCAGGCCTAAGAAAGAGGTCAGCCCAACGAAACACCCAGGTCCCTAGTGTTAACCCAAAATGAGAGCCCAGTCCGCTTATCCCAAGGATGATAACGGGGGTAGTTAGGAAAGCCACGGCCCATGAAACCAAAGCTTGAATCCTTTCATTGGAAAATAGAATAATCCCCATTGTCTTATCCTTCAAATCAAAACTAAATCTCACCGACAAGGAAAGAAAGATAATTCACGATATATGACTCATCGGCGAGATCAAGTGGGATCCCTCAATAAGGAAGGAAGATTATCCCCAGAATAGTGTTAACTCTATATCCTTTACAGAATCCCGATGCAGATGGGGAAAGTAATGCCATCCAATGGAAAGAATCCTGTCACCATCTAAGCGGGAAAGCGAATACTATAAATGCAAGGCCACCCCACGCCCGGTGAAGATCGCCTTATGCGCAACACACATTCGCCCTCTAAACAGTTTCTCTTTTCTCTCAGGAAGAAATTGACTTAGGCATCGGAGCGGCCACGGGCGAAGCCCTCTCCGACCCTCCTTTCTTTCTTGTTTGCGGAGAGGCCCCGGTCGGAGACCGCAAGTCGGTAAAGGCGCCACACTCGGGCCAGTGGACCCATTACTTGATGACTATCTAGATCCAATGACCCAAGGCGCTCCGGCCAGGTCCGGTTGAAAAAAAGCATCGTGATTACCATCAAATAATATTTAAATTAACGAAGAGAGGAGAGTTTAAGACTAAATCAAAAGCCCCGAAACAAACTTTGTAACATCCTTAGAATTAAATGAATCACGATTCCTATTCGGTTTAAATTCGAATCGTCTGAACCCCAAGTAAATCTCTAAGCTTCCACATGGCCAGTCATGCTTTAATGGTTTAATTAAGTAATATCTACAATTTATATGTTTCCTTGACCATATAGTATAGGATTTTTAGAATTTTTAGAAAACTCAATGGCTAGACTACTATCACAAAAAACCGTAGTACCATCATTCTGAACATGATTAAGACTCTCCAAAATTCTCCTAAACCACATTGCTTGACAAGCAAGCGAAATGGCCCCATATGAGCTTCGGCTTCATTGTTTCTTAGGCGACCATGGCTTGACTCCCGAACTTGATGAAACACATAACCTGAAATTACTTTTACATCATCTAAATCTCGACATAGCAACAATCAGTAAGCGTAACTAGTGTTTCATCTCCGCGCCCTTGCTATAAAATATTCCAAAAATCGGATGTCCACTTTCAAATATTCGACACTCGTTCGGTAGCTTGAAGATGAACTTACGTAGGATGCTCCATAACTATTCCTCAAGAGACTTACCACAAACATGCTATGGTCGAGTGCAGTCAAATACAATAAGGCTAGACAATTTCTTGCTTATGCGAATCTTACATCCGCACACTCCATTCTCATCTCTCATAGTACAGAACCTCTTCGACTTTGATGAACAAAGTATGTTCATAAGGGCATCGTTTGAAACCTTCTATTTTAAAATATGACTCTATTGGGCTATACCAAGCTCTTGAGACTTGTTTGAATCCGTATAGAGCTTTTTCAATCTATAAACTCAACATTTCAACACCTTTTTCTCATAACCGGGAGGCTTCTTAATGAAAACTTCTTCGTGGGTTCTCCATGAAGAAGACCGACTTCACATCTAGGCGAAAGCGATCCAGCACCTTACAGGCTACAGAGAAATCCTGTTGAATTGTTTCGCGATGCAGCGTGCGCGCGGCGTTTCTTACGCGGTCTGAACATTAGTATAAGCGAAACACCATGTTCTTAAGTGTATCCGCCTGCGACGAGTGAGCTTTGTATATTTCACGACCATTTCATTGTGGTTGATCTTGTACACCCATTCCACTCCAACTTTCTTTGCTCCGATAGGCAAAGTTTGTCAATTCCGTGTGTATTTTTCTCTATAGCTGTCTACGCGTCCATTGTTGTTCTTCATTTTGCATCTTTTAGTGCATCTTTGAATGAAATTGGATCATTGACAGCAAACATTACGAAATTTTCCATGTCTTCTTCCTCCGATAAGCCTTCTCCACTTTCGTAATCTCTCATCCAAATCGGTTGACTTCTTGTCCTTTGTTGAAGAGAGAGATCTTCAATTGAAGCTGAATGTTTCATGGCTCTTGCTATTCGAGATGTCAACTCTGCTCTTCAATTTTGCTAAATTCATCGATTTTTATTTTCAGCCGGCTGCACTACCATCTTCACTCCAATTCAAGTCAGTCAAAGTAACTTCTTTATGACTTTTTCCCCAATCCCAAATGTTGTCTTATTCAAAAATCACATCTCTGCTTACTATAATTTTGTTTGAAACAGGATCATACAACCTATATGCTTTAGACTCCTCACTAACTCCAAGAAAAACACATCTTACACTTTTATCATCCAGCATTGTCCTTTTCAATCGGGGATATGAACGTGATATGCACCCAAACACCACTGAGTATTATGCTGATGGTTTAATCTGCTCAAGCTTCTTTCGGGTTGTATTCTTTCACGCAAGTGTTGGACTCCTATTAGAATGTGGTGCGGGTTCCACGGCTCCAGGACCGAGAAAGTTTTGGGAACCTTCTTTCTATGACATGCTCCAAACCATATTCATAATTGTTCTATTCTTTTGCTCTGCAACACCGCAACACGGTTTTGTTGAGGAGTATATGCGGATGTTAGATGTCTTTGGGAATACCATTCTCATCGCAAAAATTAGTGAATTGAGGGATGTGAACTCACCGCTATCAATCCATGACACATTTATAGCCAAGCCCGGTCTTTTCAACTCAAGTCTTATAATTTTGCTTAAAGTGTTAAATGCTTGAGTTTTCAACCAAAAATAAACCCCGAACTTCTGTATTTATAATCATTAATGGGCGTCATGTACTTTTTATTGTTGTTGGACATAGGGCTAGTGGTCCCTGAAATATCTGTCCGTACGAGTTCAAGAATCTGAGAAGCTCTTTGTGTGTATTTAGAAACAAATTTACGTGTTGTTTTTCACGCAAAAAATCTTCATATATGTTTGGAAGAAATTGCAAGACAAGGCATCCCACTTGCAGAACCCCTTTCTTGAAGGTTTTCAAACCCTTTGGCTTAAGTGACCAAATGCAGTAGTGCCCAGTCGAGTTGAATTCTCCATGAAAGAATTGAAACATGCTCCCTCCTTTAGTTGTGTGATAGTAAGCATCTTGACCATTCGATTTGAAGATACTTTGCGATCTCCATAATCATTCCTCTTCGGGATGGTAGATTTGCTTGTCCTCGTTGTATGAGGAGTTGTAAGTCACTTCATTCGTGACCCAGTAACAAGATGTTTTCTAATCTGGAACATAAAATATACCAGTAATGATATGTATAAACATTCCCTAGTATTCATATATTACCTTTTTCCAAGCACACAAATTTCTTGCTTGAATTATCGTCAATTTCACTTTCTCTCTGAAGTTTTCTGATACGTGAGAATAAAATGAAGAGAAAATGGGAAGGAGGAGAGAGGAAAGTAATCCTCTTTTATTGACTTGGCTGGCCATTTTTAATGGCTTTCCAAATAGGTAACAATTACTTAAATATCAAATAAACAATTCGTGGGAGTTACAACTACCCACTACCATTATGCGTGAGTGTACGTAGGAAAGCTGGAGATCATGGGATAGACTACTTCGTGGTGGAGTTCATGGGTAATCACGATTTGCCCAGGTTGTATCATTCCCCCCCCTGATGGAGAATCCTTGTCCACAAGGATAAAGTCAGGATATATTTTGGCCAAACGTCTTTCATTTTCCCAAGTTGCGTTCTCCATTGGTGTTCCTTTCCATTTAACCAGTATTTCAGCTTTTGGAAGATACTTTCCTTTGCGAATAACACGACGATCTAGGACCATTTCATGTTGTGGAAGAATAGTAGAATCATCTGCAACTATTGGAAGTTGAGGGAATGTTGGAGTGATTGATCCCAAATGCTTCCTTAATAAACTCACATGGAACACATTATGAATTTGAGAACCAGGAGGTAAAGCCAATCAATAAGCTACCGAACCCACCTTTTCGGTTATTTGATATGAACCAAAAAAATGTAAGGTGAGCTTTAGGGATCCTCAAAAAGCTACATAAGTTTTCCGATAAGGTCGTAGCTTCACATACACATAATCTCCTGACAAATGGGACCTCAAATGATGTTGATGCACTTGGCATTTCGTAATTAGAGCTAGTTGAAGGTTGTGTCGTAGCTTGCGTAGAATGGTATCCCTATCACATAAGTATTCATCTACTGTCTAAATGCGGGAAGTTCCAGAGATATAAGCTAGTGAACTTGGTGGTGGAGTTCCATAAATAGCTTCAAATGGTGTTATTTTGGTAGAGGAATGGACTGATGTGTTGTAGTTAAACTCAGCCTATGGAATCCACTCGATCCATTTTCGTGGTTGATCACCTCCAAAACATCGCAAATATTGCTCCAAGATACGGTTTACTACCTCCGTTTGACCATTAGTTTTGTGGGTGTGTAGCTTGAACTCATCGCAGCTTAGTCCTACGGTTGAAATAGCGCTTGCGGAAAGAGGCGATAAATACCTTGTCGATCACTGGCAACAATTGATGTGAGTTCCATGAAGATGAACTACATTAACAACAAAGAAGCTTTTAGCTTGCGATGGTACAATGAATGGGTGCTTCATTGCGACAAATTGAGCATATTTTGTTAATCGATCAACAATGACCATGATGAATGTATGTCCATTAGAGGAGCCCTCTATAAAATCCATGGAAATATCTATCCATATTTTAGTAGGGATTGGTAATGGTTGAAGCAATCTGGCAGGCTTCATACAATCTGTTTTGTATTGTTGGCAAACATCACATTGTTGCAAAACATTTTCACCAATCGTCGTATATTGGACCAAAAAAACTTATTTTTAATGCGAAAGTTTTTGAAATCCAAAATGGCCCCGATTGAGGGAGGAATGACAATCCCGTTATCTTTGCAATTAAGGTGACATAGAGTTCAATAAAACCTTTCCTCTTTTGATCCATACTCCATCACGTTGTAGTTTGGCGATCATATTGGCTTTTCTTCATCAATTCCTCATAAAATGAGTTATGTTGGACCTCTTTTTGGAGCATTGGCTACCAATATGCTCGTGGCATAGAAATGGATAAGAATTGAAATTCAACTATATGAGACAAAGAATCCGCACCTTGATTTTCAACTCCTTTCTTGTATTCGATTTCATCGTAACCAAGGATCTTTGGAAGCCATCGAGCTTGTGTTGGTGTAGTAATTCGTAAGAGGTACTTGAGGCTTTTACGAGGCGCATGAATGGTGAAGGGGTTCCCCAGTAAATATGGGCGCCATTTTTGGGTGGTTAACCATAGCCAACATTTCCTTCTCATATGTAGACAAGGCCAAAGTTGATCCCTTCAAAGCTTCACTAAAATAATGATTTAATTGATTGTTTGGGGAGAGGATTGCCCCCGATAATACGATTCCACTAGCGTACATAATCACAAATTGTTTAGAAAAATCAAGAAGAGGCGAGAATTGGTGGTGAGGTCAATACCTCTAATTGTTTGAAGGCAAACTCTACAACTTCATTCTATTTTAACCCATCCTTAATTAATAGTTGATGCAGAGGAGCAGTGATACCTCCAAAATTACAAATGAATTTTCGATGGTACCCTGCCAATCCTAAGAATCCGTGTATTCCCTTTACCATTGTTGGTGTTGGCCACTCAAGTAATGCTAGTATTTTGGTTGGATCGACCGCTACCCCTTGTTCTGAAATAATATGTGAATATTCAAGGCGTAAAAACACCAAATCTACATTTCGATTCTTTTGCAAACAAGCTATTAGTTGATAAAATGGTGAGAACTGTTCGCAAATGTAAACGATGATCTTGCCAAGATCGTGAGAACACTAGAATATCGTCGAAGAAGACCAGAATAAATTTCCAAAGGTAGGGATGGAAGAGGTCATTCATAAGACTTTGGAATGTGGCATGTGCATTAGTGAGGCCGAATGGCATCATAACAAACTCATAATGACCTTCATGCGTTCGAAAGTATGTTTTTGGAATATCTTCCTCCTGCACTTGGATTTGGTGATATCCAGCTCGTAGATCTGGTTTGGAAAAGAATTTTATCGGTTCATCAGCTGCTTCGATCAATAGGCTAGATATTTTACTTTTGATTGTCCACGTTGTTCAAAGCGCTCGATAATCCACACAAAATCGCCATGTACCATCTACTTTTCACTAACCTAAAGCGGTGATGAGAATGGGTTATGGCTGGACCTTATCAAACCAGCTTGAAAAAGTTCCTTTACCATTTTTTCTATTTCAGTTTTTTGGTAATACGGGTATCTGTAAGGGCACACATTCATAGGTGTTGTATTTGGTTGTAATGGGATGTGATAGTCATGTGAGCATGGCAGGTAAGCTTGCTAAGGGATTAAAAACATGAAATTCGGCTAAAATATGGCTTATGTCAGGTGGATATGGTGTTGGGTGCATATTATTGCCATATGAGATGATTTGGAAGAAAAACCCAATACCTTGTAAGTTGTGCACCTCTTTGTTATATAGAGCTTCAATTTTGGGATGCCTTAAACCTTGGAAAGTGTGGAAGTCTCTTCCAACTTTGAAGGTCATAGTCAGCTCCTTATAATTCGTCTCGATAGGGCTAAGAGTTTCAAGCCATTGTACACCCAAAACTAGTTGGCATACTGCAAAAGGAAGGACATAACAATCGGTTGTGATGGAACGACCTCGTATGGTGATGGTGAGTGCTTGACATTGTCCAACACACTCTATCTTCTCTCCATTGGCCACCATAACTTGAAACTTTTTCTCCCGATTCATAGGTAACATGTACTTGGTGTCTATAGTTTGATCAATTAAGTTGTGAGTGCTACCTCCATCTATTAGCACAACTATATTCTTATTTTTGAGCTTATCAATGACCCGTATTGTTTAAGGATGATCGGTACTTGCAATAGCTTGAAAAGAAATTCTGGTATGGATTCTTGCCTCTCTAATTCTGATTGAGCATCATTGTCACCATCTAGGCTTGGAGGTGAGTCTTGATCATAAATAATTGTGTAGACGTTTAGAGCGATGACACAGAATAGATTTTTGTCCGCAGGTAATAACATAATAATCCGCTTCTCTCGTCTCGAGCCTCTTGCTTAGTGATTCGACGGAAAGAGATTGAAATTGTATTTGAAGTGGGACTTATACATTGTGTTGGTGGTGGCCCTAGTATACGCAATATCAGATTGGATGATATTTTCAGTGTCACCGAAGTTGGTTGGAAGTGAACTGATTGGCTAGATTTCTTTTGTAATTGATTCCTTTCTTCAATCAATCGAGCAACTCCTTTTTATGTACCTTTAATGTAGTGGGCTGATTAATTTTCACATCAACGAATATCATGTCGTAATCCAACAATAAAACAGATGAGAATTTTCCTTAGCAAGTCATCGACTTGGTGGGGAAAGTTTTCAAGCTTCTTGGTAGCTGCTCTTTGTTGTGATTTGCTTAGGCTGCGATAGCGCCAGGAGGGATCTTCATAATATATGTAGGACGAAGCGAAGGAACCTGACTTTGTTCCAGACTCATCCCATGTGAGTAGTCCACGAAATTTTGTCATTCACCGATGCCATTGGAGGGCGATGCCTTCTAGATGGAAGGATTCTAGTTAAACTTGATGAGCAGGTGCAATATTTTTGAAGTCAAAATATTGCTCTGCTTTATAAATCCAACCAATTGGATCCTTACCATTGAACCTAGGAAAGGAAAATTTAAGGTCTTGATGTTGGTTGCCATGATTGGAATGAGGATTTCTAGAAGTTGGGTTGTGAGGATGTAGCGTGACAAATGGGTTGATTTCGGTGGGGTAGTATGGACACCCGGGGCGTCCATTAGAGTGAATCGATCGATAAAGTTTGGATAGTGGCGTGAGACTTGATCAAGGCTGGACTCATGTCACCTTCAAGATTTCATTGAAATCGTGCAGGTGCACGTCGTTTTGCTACGAGTATCCATGGTCAAAGCGGCTCTGATACCATTGATACGTGAGAATAAAATGGAGAGAAAATGGGAAGGAGGAGAGAGAAAAGTAATCGGTTCTTTCTTTTCCTCTTTTATTGACTTGGCTAGCCATTTATAATGGCTTTCCAAACAGGTAACAATTACTGAAATATCAAATAAACAATTCGTGGGAGTTACAACTACCCACTGCCATTATGCGTAATAGTGTATGTAGGAAAGCTGGAGATTAATGGATAGACTGCTATGAGGTAGAGTTCGAGGAAGCTAGCTAACGTGGGTAAGGTTAAGTGGGGTAATGCGGTTGCAAAGCGATAATAATCGTATCATTTTCTTCCCAAGAATTTGAAAAGGTTCCGTTGCCACACATGTGATTACTTTACATCCGAGTCTAAGAACGTAACTCTTCATTTATGATTTCTTTATCATCCCTTATGCCATCAACATCTCTTCATTGCTTTCAACATAGTAGGCTTTTATTTCAAATTCCTTCTTTGGACATTCATATTGAAAGTGCCCAAGCCTATGACAGTTGTAGCATTCAATAGTGGATTTGTCAAAAAAGCGTTTGCCTCCACCTCTTCCTCGTCCTCGTATTCCACCTTGACCACGTCCATGTTCCCCTAAAGACTTTCCAAATGTAACCTTCAAGGCTTTCTCTTCCACAAGATGAGTTTTCATGCACTGCTCATGTACTAGAACACCACTCTGCAATTGATCAATGGTAAGAGCATCTAGGTCATTTGATTCTTCAATAAAACATACCACAAAATCAAGCATGATGTCACCCAACTTTATATTTTCTCAATGATTGGTACATCATCTATCTTCCCCTTATTCAGCTCTCAATACATTGACTATAGAGAAATGCGAGCAAAATCACTCGTTCATAGTTTCTCTCTTTGCCTTATCCAAACATCTCAAACTTTTTAGAAGAGCTTGTCGTTGAGATCGTTGTCTCGTGCTATCCCTCTTTTGCTTCAACATGTTATATTTTGACAAATAATGCAATCCCACATCGGTTATGAAGTGGGTTTGCTTGTTTCTTTTAGCCTATAAAATGGCCTTTCATCTTTTTATTAAATGCACCCCTTCCCATACATAAAAGCGTATTTGTAGTATTGCCTAATTGCTTGGATATTTACTTTTTGGCTCAATTTAAGGAATTGGTTGTAGCTACGTTTGTAATTCTCTTTGAATTAGTGGAAGTTGTTCGTTGGTGCCTGAGGACGTAGGTATTTATATCGAACCTCTATAAATTTTGTGTGCTCGATTTCTTTTATGCCTTTAGTTATTCTACTTGTTGCATTATTTGGTGCTTTTGCACACCAAGTGGTATTAGAGCTTTCAATTCTTTTGTAAGTATGCTCTGTGGTTGCGGTGTAGCCCGATCTTCCACATCAGAAATTTACTCTTGAACTATTGATAGTTGAAATATGTTCAAGTAAAGCTGTAAGTATGCTCTGTGGTTGCGGCATAGCCCGATCTTTCACATCGGGGGTTGTTCTTAAAAGCTGTTGTGAGTTGATCTTTCAGAGAAGCTCCATCGTGGAATATACATTAGATTTCTATGCGAGAAGCTCTATTGTCTAGAAGTTCTGTATAAGGATATTGGTATTTTATGATCATTTGGACCAATCTAGCCTTTCATGGGAACTTGTGTTCTGTCCAAGGAGACTGGCCTAAGTGGGACTGTAGTGTTCAATTTAATCTTTCACAAGGCTGACCTAGTATTGTGGGCGTGTGGTTAGTGGAAAGATGACGGGGAGCTCACAGGTAAAAAGCTTGATGATTTAAAATCACGAATGTAGATGTTGAAAAATTTAATGGCCGAAATCATTTCGGCTTATGGTAGACTGATATGAAGGATGCATTGTATATGCTAGATTTGGATCGGGTTTTGAAAGAAACAAAAACAAATGATACCAGTGAGAGTGAGTGGGAAAGGCTCAACATAAAAACTTATGGGTTGATCCGTTCTTGTCTGGCTAAAGAGCATAGGTGTACCTTTCTAAAAGAGACGCATGTCTATAGTTTGTGGAAGGTGCTAGAAAATAAATATATGAAGAAGAGCAATAAGAATTTGTTGTACCTATTGAAGAGATTATTCCGTCTCAAGGGGAAGGTGACATCAAAGAGTAGACTGGGGAAAAGATGAGTGTGCCTTTTGTCATGAGGAGGGGCATTGGAAGAAAGATTGTCCTAAGTTGAAAAAGAAAGATAAGGGCAAGTCTATGTCTAATGCGTGTGTCATTGAGCGTGGGGGTGACTCAAGTGATTCCAATTTTTGTTTAGTTGGTCATCGAACTATTGCTAGTTTTGATGAATAGATTTTGGATTAATTTTGTACCTATCATGTGTCACATGAGTTGTTTCTTCAAGTTGGAAGAAGTTGATGGTGGAGTTGTTTATATGCATAGTGGTGATGTTAGCTATATCACTGGGATGGGTTCAATCCGATTGAGGAATCATGATGGGGTAATTAGAGTTTTGAAAGATGTTCGGTATCTATCGAAGTTGGAAAAGAATCTCATCTCTTTGGAGTAGTGGCCACAGTTTCTGGTAGTGGTGAAGATTCACAGATTACTAGTTTGTGGCATAGATGTTTAGGGCCTGCAATTGAAGTAGTGAGCAAGTATAGGCATGATCCTGGTAAAGGACATTGGTAGGTAGTGAAAGCATGGTGTGAAATGGGTTCTACAGTACTTTTTGAAAACCGTAGATGTTGGCTTAGTCTTTGAGCGAGATGATACATGTGATTAGTATGCTATTGTTGGATAAATGGCAATCGACAACCGGTTATGTGTTTACTCTTTCAGAAGCACCAGTAAGTTGGAAGTCTTTGAAGCATATTGATGTTATGCTCCGGTTCGTGAGAGATTATTAGTGAAGGAGCGAGTCTTACTTGATTAAGGTTGTCGAGAATCACAGCCAGATTTGTTGACCAAGGTGGTGATAGCGATCAAGTTCAATCATTGTTTTTGACTTGATCAACGTGCCGGATTTGATTGCATCGTTGGCTGCTTGTCACGGTACGACTTTTGTGAAGTTTCGAATGGTTAACATGTCGTCAAGGTGGAGATTTGTTATATTTTGACAAATAATGCAATCCCACATCGGTTGTAAAGTGGGTTTGCTTGTTTCTTTTAGCCTATAAAATGGGTTTTCACCTTTGTATTAAATGCACCTCTTCCCATGCATAAAAGCGTATTTGTAGTATCGCCCAATTGCTTAGATATTTAATTTTTGGCTCAATTTTTTAGGAAATTAATTTGTGGCCCTAAGTTTGTAATTCTCTTTAAATTAGTGGAAGTTGTTCGTTGGCGCCTGAGGACGTAGGTATTTATATTGAACCTCGTTAAATTTTGTGTGCTCGGTTTCTTTTCTGCCTTTAGTTATTCTACATGTTGCATTATTTGATGCATTTGCACAATACAATGAGTGCCAAAAATATATCCTCAATTACTTATCAAATACATATATTTATAAAATTTAGTTTCCAAACTTGTCTATTACACATTTGTTATTATTATCATCAAATTTTACCACTTTGTTTTTTCAAAAATAATTGGAATATTTAGAAACTTTGTTTTTTCCAATATCAATTATTACCTACACTTTAAGTTTTCTAGGCCTACTTTATGAAAAACTTTTAGACCTAATTTATTTTAATAGTAAATGATATTAACCATAACAATATGTTCGTTTGAGCTTTTTACTAAATGTCGTTTTTATCTTTTAAGTGTACTAACAAAAAATCGCTGATAAGATTAAAACTTGACTTTTAATTTCTGCATCGCGTACTAACAGTACATTAATACAATTTTCACTTATCTTTTTTTTCTTGTATTGATTCCACAATGTCAAAGTATGTGGTCCCCCTATTATATTTCTTTGTTTTTCTTTTTTTATTTTTCTATACTCTCATGGTACAGTGGTCCCCTACTTTTTCACAAAATCAAAGCATATGGTGGTCTCCTACCTTTATTATTATTATTTTTTTCATTCTCATTCTCAAAAGAAATCAATATGATACCACCAACAAGTATTTTATTTTATTTTTAAAGAAGAGAGTGAAATAAATTTTCTTGCTTGAGGTTGATCCCCAAAAGCTTAAAGAAAATTAGAAAATCTACACTAAATAAATCTAGAAAAATAAATAATGAAGAGCTAACTTTCGAGTTGCTTCTTAAAGCCTAGATCTAACATCCTAAGTCTTTCTGGAGAAGAAATTTATTACCATTAGCAATATTATTTTATTTTATTTTTTCGAGAATGGAATATAAGAGAAATCTCACCTTGAAAACTTTCTTCAAACCATAGTTCTTGAATTGCTATGCTTAGAAGAGGCTACGCAGAAACAGATGAACCAAAGAATAATAATATATATTTTTTATTATTTTGCTTGCTATTTATACCTAGGGTTCCCTAATGAATTATCAATGTACCCTTCATTAAAAAAATTACTTATTTACCCTCTTGAAAATTTGGGGTACCACGTTTATACTTTCTTTAGGTCCATAGAGTATGGTTTCCATTTACCCACAATGGAGGAGCCACCTCACCAAGCAGGTGGCCATAGGTCATAAGGCACTCTTCGCACAATAAATCCGCCACGAATAAAAGCAGAGATAAATATATATTATTGTATTAATATATAATGGGACGAAAGAAATAAAAAAAATGAGAATTGAGAATGAAGAAAGAAGGAAGAGGGAAGAAGGCTTCTTTTCTCAAAGATGGACCTTAAATAAGGGGTAGGAAGTCATTTTATGGGCTTTCCCAAATGAATTTTATTAATACTCGTAATTATATTGACTTAATAAAGGTAACAAAAACTATAATTAACACAATAATGTGATAAGTATTCACCACTTCATTTATAACACTCCTCCTTGGATGTACATGACACTAGAAGAGTATACTTTAAAACCTTACAGGTAGAAACCACAATGGGAAAATCCTGAAAAGAAAAAAAATAGAATATTCTTATTATAATTTTTATAGTTATTTAAGTTGCTCCTAAGACTACTAGGATTGTCTCATTAAAAGCCTTGGTAATCAAATCAATGGAACAAAATCTAGTGAAAAAAGAGTATAATACGCTAACACATATTATAAGCATATTCATCATTGCATCAATATCCTTGAGTTGATGCATATTATTATCTTGTGTCTTTAACTTTTTGAATGTTGAGGTTAACAATGACTTTGTGAATAAATCTACTAGACTATCACTTGAAATTATTTATCAAAAATGAATTGTACCACTTTCAAAATTCTTGTGTATAAAAGAATTTTGGTGAAATGTGTTTAGTTTTATTCTCCTTTAATAAAACCACCATTTTATTGTTTGGCGGCCCCAAATCTAGGGGTCCTATTGTGACCCTTCAACATGAAACACAGTGGATATCGAGTACCCGAATATCACCGATCATATATCTCATATATCGAGACCCATTCCTACATATTTAGTTAACAATATACAAAAATATATAATAGACTATAATCAACAGTCTCTTTACGGTCCCTTTGATACCAAAAGGTGTACATGTTTTGGTTATGCTTGAATATAATACAAGACAAAATAAAATAAAGCCGCATCTGGCTCTCATCTCATATGTGGTCCCATATGAGGGTCAGCAACATGCACAGGACTTGTACCTGAAATGGGGGGTCCCACAATTGGGTGAGCAAAGCCCGATAGTTAAAGTCTCTCCTATAAGGGGTTACTCTCCACCCCTAAGTGCACATGCAATGGTCCATAAACAAACACACCCAGAAATAAAACACACACACATGTCTACGAATGTCTACATGCCATGAATGAGACTCGGCTCACCATACCCCATGTACCTAGCCCTCATAGAGGCTCCATTACCTAATCTGATGCCAATGGAAATCAGTCGAGTCAATCCCGACTCCTATCACACAACAAAGTCTATGTGATAAATGTAAAAATCTAGTGTGTCTCTTTGGGCAACAGAACTTTTCGGATTACACCGCAGGTCTCTTACACCTTTCGACATTTTTACGGGCTTTAACCGATGGATACTCTGTCTAACCAATGTTCTAGGCTTTGCACCTGAGGGGGTAACAGTCCCTTCTTACTCTGCCCAACACACATTATTTATATTTCTTTTTATGCTTGAAACCGTGAGACATCCATTGGACGTCGTCCAAAGTACGAGCTCACTACCCATTCATCAACAATGATGATGGATGACCATACCCATGCACACACGCCCAATATAAAACGATGTCCTTGTGCATATGCGATGCTAATACCACTGCATGTTCTCATGTTACATGTATGATGCACCCTACATGGAACATTCTACTCAATCGTACTTCATGCCAAGTACCATGTAAACATATACAATTCACATCCATTCATGTTAATACATTTAAATACACATATATTTAACATATCATACACATATTCAACATGTTCTTAAATTTCCAGTAATAACACACAAAAACATTTCACATATATTTTATTATAGGAGTAAATGTGCCCAGCCCTCGGAAAATCTAGACTTAGTCAAATTCCCGACTTTGTAAATATCACACAAAATTAAGAACTCAATTTCCACTTTCGGGCATACGCAGCCCAAGTTTCGGGGATAATCTAGGTTAGAAAATAGAGAAGTTCTAGAAATCGAGAAAGGACCTTTTGCCAACATCCGTGACCGACCTACTCAGCCCATGGTTTGGCTAAGCACTTCATCTTATTAAATTCTAGACTTCTGAGCTTTACGTAGAGTTCAAACAGCGAGTTCAAGCGGAAAGTTATAGTACATTCCAAAGTTAACTCTGGAATTCGCGAGGGGTAGTGCGGAAGTGAGCACGCCCGTTTTCAATTTGCCCAAATTTGCTTAGTTTCGGGACGCCGTGCTTGGCCTTGGTGGTCCCGAACTCATATACTCGGTCCATGACCATCCCACACATCATACAAATTCGCCCGAAAACCGGGCAAAGCCTGCGACCTTCAGACAGTTACAGGCGTAGAATAAAGGCGAGGGTAGGAAGACACCTGCCTCTCGTAGCGCGGAGTTCCGTTCAAGCACATTTAGGGTCCCCAGCCATTACCTGTATTTGGTTCGGTTTCCTTCCTCTTCTCTTCTTCTTCTTCCTCTTTCTTTTGTTTCTTCTTTCCTTTCTTTTCTTCCTTCCTTTCTTTTCTCGTATTCTTTCCTCTCTTTTCTTTTAATTCTTCACCCGTGGCCAGTCAAATGCCTCTGGGTTCTGCACCTCTCATACCTGGCCACTCCCTCTTTGGCTTTCCCACCCTCTTTCTCCTCCTCCACTCTCCTTTCTTTTCTTGCCTTTTCTTTGCTTTTGTTTGTAGCTTTGATCGGTGGGGGTGAATCACCCCCCCCACATGTCCTCCTCCCTCAACATATATCACATGTAGCTTATGAGTGTGACACCTGGCATGCCAGGTGTCACCCTCCCCTGGTGCCATTTGGCACCTCTACTCATCCATTTCTCGGTTTTCTCGAAAAACTTGAAATTGGAGCAATCTCGAGTCGACTAAATTCGAATGAAGTGCTAGATTCGCAAGATGAATTCAGCGGTGCAAGCCCAGTTTTGTTATCTGATTTAGAAAAATCCTACTTTTTTTCCAAGACTATTCCGACCAATTACCGTTTTGTCCTTTTATGAGAAATTTGATTTTTTCATATTTTCATGAGTCTTACAATTTTTATGTAATGCATGAATCATTATCTTTAAATAAAATTATCGGGTTATCTTTTATTAAGAAGTTCACATGATTCTTAAATATGTTAGATCATAAATCCAAATCATATATGATGATGCCTATTTTCAACCAGACTGGGTTGGAGCGTGTTGGGTTCGTTGATGGTTCTTTGAAATTTGAGTGCCATGAGCAGCGGTGCTACTCTCCTCTGCCAAAAGCAAGAAAGAAGGAAATTCGGCGGGGCTTCGCTGCGTGGCCGCTCAATGCCTAAGTTAATTTCTTTCTAAGAGAAAGATGGCATTTGGAGGCGAATGTGTTGCGTACCTTTCACAAATAGGGTGGCACAGTATTTATAGTATATGTTTTCCAGGTTGGATGGTGATTAAGTTCTTTCCCATTGGGCGGGATATTTCTTGCTTTATCGGTATCGGATTTGATTGGCGGGCGCCCTTTATTTAGAATTATCCTTAACACCCCTCATTCGTTGGGATGAGCGATCATTAGGATGAAATTTGTTATATCCTGAATTATTTTATTTTCCTTGTTGATGGGATCTAGTTGGATTTGCAGGATAATACGCTATTGGGGATTATTCTATTTCCTTTATCGATGGGATTTGGTTTGATTTGCAGGATAATACGTTATCAGGGATTATTCTATTTCCCTTATCGATGGGATCTGATTTGATGTATAGGATGTGGGCTTTCTCGATCATCCATAACCTGCCTTTGGGCAGTGCGGATTGGGCCCTCATTTTGGGCTGATGTCTAAGGATTGAGCACTTCAATGGGCGCACCTCTTCTTTAGGTCTAGCGAGTGGGTCTGTGAGCCCATTTTTTCAAACCCTATTAGTTGCCCCCCAGCCCTTGTGTACGATGTGCGTGGGCAAGGGTTGTAACGTTTCTCGTACCGGATGCAATTTCCACATGTCTGCTCGGGGTTGGGTTAGTTAAGGCTTGATCGTCGTCACACGTCTCGCGATAATGACGACTCTTTGGTTTTCGCGCTCATTTCTCCCACTTCTTTCAGTTTCCTTCTATTTCTTTCGCAGACCTCCTCTATCTTGTGTGCTCCTGATCTTGAAACCTCTTCTTTACTCTCAGCTTTTCCTGGCATTTTTCCTGAGGTAGCTTTTTCGTTTTATTCTTAGGACCGCTTGCGTCCCTTATCGCCGGTCTTTCGACCCGTCCCGAAGCGAGCGCTAAGTTAGGTTGGCCAAGTTTTGTTTTCAATATTGGAGGTGACTCTTCGACTATTGCCAGTTCTAGGCGGAATGGCGGCGCGCCTCACGGCAAATCGGCCGGGGTTGAACTTCGAGATGCCTCATTTTCCCTTGGACAAGGGTAAGGGGAAAGTAGACCTGATGAAATATCCTGGAGGGTCAGAATACCTAAAATCCGTTGTTCAGCATTCTTTAATTGTGGGGCCTAGCAAGGTCGGTCCCTCGCCGCTAGACCACCACTTTTCTGAGGCGTTATCGACCTCCTTTTGGCGTTCGAGTGTGGTCCCCTAACATTTTTTGACTATCATGGTTTCGTGCCTAAGATGGTGTGCTTCTTTGAAGTGGCCTTTGATAATGGTCTTACGCTCCTGCATCCCACTTCATGAGGAGTTTTGCAGCACTTCAATGTCTGTCCTTCTCCCGGCACCTTGATAGTTTGGGGTATTTTGGTCGGCTTTATTGGTTTTCTTTAGGGACGGGGGACTTGGTGTTCCCGGTAGGTTTGTTCCTTTTCTTTTTAGCGGCGAGGAAACCTCTTAGGGTTCCTCTATTTTTCTCGAGCGTTACGGCGCTCTACGCGGTGATTTCCGATCCTTCCCTCTTCCACGAGGCTTTGGAAGGGGCCGCTGCTTCTTTGTTAGCCGGCCGCCGGTGGGAATATGACCCTCTTAACGAGGCGGCTTGGCTACGGGCGTTCCACGGTACTTGGACCACCCCCGAGAATCTACGTAAGTGTTTGCTTTGTTTTTGGTATAACCTTTATGGGGTTGTGGGTATTTCTAATTACGCGTGTGCATGCCTCTCGGCTCAGGTGTGGTCTCGGCACCGAAGATACGTCGGAGCTCTAGCTTTGGGCCAGTGTCCTCCTTGCCCTTCTGTGGATCGATGAAGTCGGACATTCTGGCCCTTCGGGCTCGAGGTCATTTCGCTCTGCTGCTTTGAGACCGCCTCCTTCCACCATGAAAGTGTCTCCCGCTGGACCCTCCATTGTCAAACCCACGAGGAGAAGCTTATGGCTCGGTTGGAGAAGCGTTGTCTCGGAAGCACGGTGTGAAACGGAAGACCACGGACTCAGTTGAAAGGTCGGCGGTTTTGGTCAGGTTCGAAATTGGGCGTCTTCCTCTTCTTCGATACGCCTTGTATCCGGCAGACGAGCCTTTATGCGCCTCGGTGAGGCTCTAAGAATCTTGAGTTCGCGACCCGTTGCGGGGTACAACGCGAGAAAAAGGTCCCTCGAGTGGGGCTGTTGAGCAACCGTTGGCGGTCATGCCCATCAGCATCTAAGTCGCGGCGAAGGTGTTAGGCCACCACCTTCTCCGAGGGGCGGAAGGGTGAGGAGGAAGGACTCGGACTTGAAGGTGAGAGATGCGACTCCTTGCTTCTCAATGTTGAACTCGCGGCAGGCGCTGTCTCGTCCATTCTTAAAGATTCTGATCTCAAGAGGTTGAGCATGTTGCCCGTTGATGAGGCTTTGGCTCTATCCCTCCAGGGGGTCGCCTCTGTAATTTCCCATACCTTGTTATGTCTTATTCCATTTTGGGTTGAGTGTTGATCTTGCGTTGGATATTGATTCTATGTTGGATGTGGCAGGTGGCTACTCATATGAAGGGTTTGGCCAAAAAGGTCATGCCAAAGTGGCCCAGGTTTACAAGGCGAGGGTGGCTTCCCTCACATCTGAGCGGGCTAAGCTGCGAGGTCGGGTCCAATGTATGACCGAGGAGGCAATGAAGCTTAAATCTAATTTGAAGCATACCACGTTGGCACGTGCTTGGGTCGAGGGTAGAGAAGATGAGGCTCGGAACAGCTTGAGAACGGTCGAAGGCGAGCTTAGAGCGGTTCGGGATGAGTTACGGGCTGCACAAAATGACTTGCTAGAGGCTAGGAACGGGCTGCAGTCTACCCAATATGAGCTTTAGATGGTTAGGGGTGAGCTCCTCACATCTGAAGGCGAGCTGCGGGAGTCTAAGGAAGAACTGCGTGCGGTTAAAGATGAACTGCGCGATAAGACGGCGTTACTGGATGGGGCTCGTCGTGAGGCCTTCGAGGTTGTAAACTAGACGGAACGCCTGACTGAGGAGTGTCGTGGGCTGCGTGGGGACCTTCATCAACAAATAACTCTGGTTGCTCAGCGAGATAAAGTTATAGGAAGATTAAGGAATGAGGCCTGTACTCAATGGGCTTCTAGGTGGCTAGCCTTTCAGAGGAAAGCTGCTAATGCCTACCCCGGCTTGGACTTTAGCTTTGACATTCCCAGCGATGAGGAGGTTGAGGAATCCCTCTGCCGACCAGCGGACACCCCATTTAGGGTCCCTCCCCCTCTTCGCCCCTCTGCTTCTCAGCAATGCACGATTGCGATTGCATATCGATGTCGATCATTGTTTTGCTTTTTTTTTTTATTATTATTATTTTTTTGCTGGGCCTGGGACTCAGGGCATATGTAGCCTTTTCCTTAATAAATGATCTTTTTACCACTTTTGTCTCTATTTTTGCAATTCGCGCTGTTCTGTATTGATGTATTGGCTACATCGTACGAGTGGCAAACTCTGGGATGTAGGGTGAAGCCGGTTGGGATCTTCAAAGCGGAGCGGCCCCGAGGCTTCATGGGGTACGCTGCGCCTGAGTGAGCCCGGGTGTAGGCTACATGGCTTTGAGTAGAGTAGTCGGGCTGCGTGGCCCAGGCTGCGGGCTCGTATTTGTGGCGCATCGGCGATATAACTGGCGATCGACTCTTAGGGTACGCATGGCACGGCCCGAGTGGTCGAGGCTCGTCAAAGTGAACTCTTGGAGCTCGGTATTTATTTGCTGTGGGCTATATAGCTGAGGGCGATCGGCTCTTAGGGTGCATGGCTGAGGAGGAGTAGTCGGGCTCGTCGAAGTGGTACTGGCCCGGGCTTTGGGCCTTTGTGGCCTTGTGGGCGATATAGCTTGAGCTGATTTGACTCTTAGGCTGCATGGCTTGAGGAGAGTAGTCGAGCTCGTCAAAGTGAGCTACTGGGCTCCGGGCACTATGGCCTTATGGGCGATATAGCCTGAGCTGATCTGACTCTTAGGCTGGCCTGAAGTAGAGTAGATCAAAGCTCGTCGAAGTGGTATTGGACTCAGGGCGCTATGGCCTTGTGGGCGATATAGCTGGTGATCGCTCTTAATTTGCATGGCTGAGGAGGTAGTAGGCGCTCGTCAAAGTGAGCTACTAGGCTTTGGGCACTGTGGCCTTTCGACTTCTAATTTTCTTGGAAAGATGCGAGTGTCTTTAATGCTGATTTATGGAGAATTTGAAATGATTGCGCGGATTTCCGAATGTTTTGGCCTTCTTATAAATGGCGGCTTCCTTGCTATGGAGTTTATACTTTGGATACTACGCCTTACAGTGTGTAACGAGATCTGCTTTCGAGATGAAGCTGTCGAAGCGATCGTCTTCGCCGAGGATCCGCTGAAGGTCTGGTTGATTTTGTTGGACCTCTTCTTGCTTGGGGTGTGTTTTCCCTAGCCTCCCTTTATGGGGTCATGTTATTCCCTGGTTCGTGCTAGGGAATGTGTCGGAAGGCGGTACATTTCTTGTGCCGGCTTTCTCTATTTTCATTCTTCTTTCTCTTCTCCTCTCCTTTCTTCTCTTTCCTTCCTTTTTTTTTGCACGTCTCATTCTCCATTTTTCTTCTTTCCTTTCGCACAAATTCTTTCCATCCCTTTTTCTTCTTCTCCTCTTTTCCATCTCTCTACTCTTCTTCTCATCTTTTCCACCTTTATGCCCTTCTTCCACTTATTTTCATCTCGCTTTCCTTTCCTCTTTTCTTCTTGAGGTTTTTTTTTAAAGGAGCGCTTGTTAATGTATTTCGAATGTAATGGATGACACACTGCGATTGTAATTTCAATGTAATCGATTGTAATAAAAAGAGAGACTTTTCCTTTTATGACTATGAACTTTCTCATTCAGCCACATGTAATTTTTCGAGCATTATATGTCACGAGCTGTTTTGGGGCGTCTCGCAGGAAATATACGATAAACGACAACTAGAGATTCAATATGAAATGAGTAGAATTCATTGGGTACAATAGTAATATTAAAAATGTTTAAGGTGTTCCACATTCCAAGCATGATGTAAAAATTTTCCCTTCTGCAAATGCAGATTTCGTAATTGCCCGGTCTGATGACACGGGATATGATGTAGGGGCCCTCCCAATTGGGGCCTAGTTTTCCATGCGCTAGATTCTTCCTTGCTGGCAGGAGCTTCTTCAAGACTAGGTCACCTGGCATGTAGCTCTTAGGTTTGACCTTTTGGTTGTAATACCTCGTCGTCTTCCTCTAGTAATCCTCCGTGTGCCTTAGAACCTGCTCACGTTTTTCATCTAGGAGGTCCAAATTTAGACGGAGAGCCTCGTCATTATGTTCGCATCCTTGACTCGATCCTTGGGGACTTTAACGGAAACCTCGACGGGGACTCTTGCCGATTACTGCAGGCTAGGGCGAATGGGGTTTCCCGGGTTGCTGACTTCTGCGTAGTCTTGTAGGCCCATAGCACCTCGGGGAGGAATTCTACCCATTTGCCTTTAAGATTCAATTTGGTCTTGTTACGGCCTTAAGGGTTACGATGGTGACTTGATTTGACCATTAGGCTAACGGATGTCTTTGGGGACGAGTAATAATTCATAATCCGAGCTCGCTTTAAAAATCCTTGAACTTAGCGTTGTCAAATTGCTTTCCATTGTCGTCTGAGGGCTCTTAGGATACTAAACCTGCATATGATGGCTCGCCACACAAAATTAACGTATCTTACATTGCGTGATTGTAGCGAAGAGTTGGCCTGGCCCACTTGATGAAGTAATCTACCACAACGATGATAAATTTACATTAGCCCTTCCCAAGGGGCAGAGGTCCCAGTATGTCCAAACCCCACTATTGGAAAGGCCAGGGGCTTGTAATTGATGTCAAGGGCTTTGATGGGAGGCGTGAGATCTTGGCATGCTCCTGGAAGATCTTGCATCTCCTGACTAGGTTGGTCGCGTCTCTGAGTATTGTGGGCCAGATGGGTATCACACTTGCCCAGACCTTCCCTGCTAACGCCCGAGCTCCGATATGATTTCCGCATATACCTTCTTGTACTTCCCTTAGCACGTATTCAGTGTCTTTTCCCATGATGCACTTAAGGATGGGTGTGAAGAAACCTCGCTTGTATAGGCTTCCCTTATGATTAGTGAACTGGTGACTCGTCTGAGTTTTATTTGCTTCTTTGGTCGTCGGGTAGATGTCCGTCTATTATGTAATCCCAAATAGGGTCCATCCATCTCGGCTCGGACCCTATTTGGGCCTTCCCAAATCACGGGGGATGCATAGAAGGCTCTGTGAGGTATTCGACAGTGTTAACACACTTAGGTCTTCTGTGAAATTTATCATTGGTTTTGCGAGGCATCGGCTCGGGTTCTCACGCTCAAGGGATATGTTTGACCTGGACCGACCTGAACTTTCATCTGAGTACCTTTTTAAGGTATAGGATCATTCTTCCGGCTTTTGGCCCCGTCAGAAGTTTCTTGTTGTCTTACTACCCGGTGGGGTCGTTGCGGGACCTGAAATTTGGTCGATTTCTATAGTGAATGGCGAGGTTGGGGCTGCTATGGCTTGACCTGTGTCGGCCTCGTTGTTGGAGGCTTGGAACCCGAATCTGAGCGCATACTCAATGTCTATTCCTTCTGAGGAGGTCAAGATTAAACCGGCTCCTCTTCCTTGTGCGTTTGTGGCCCCATCAACAGAAAGTTTCCAGATGGGTAGGTCAGTTGGTGCTTGGGAGTTCTCGGTAGGCTCTGCTGAGGTGAATTCCATGACGAAATCTACTAAGACCTGCCCTTTTATTGCGATTTAAACATATCTGATGTCGAACAAGCAGCTCTATAGCCCACTTCATCGACCTTCTCGGGTCTACGGTTTATGTAACACTTGCCCGTGAATACATTGGAACTTCTATGGTATGAGCCTGGAAGTAAGTTGGAGCTTCCGAGCTGCGTGTGACGCCCCCAACCCGGCACCCGATAGGGTGTCAAGAGAGGGTATCACACTTCGTGACTGGGACTCTTTAACCTTTTCTTTCTCAGAGCTGACACTTGTCCCTATTTTCTCATTCATATGCACAATTTCTATAATAACAAAATTCTTTTTACGTATTTATTTAAAGTATACATTATACATACCACCATAGTGGCATTCATTATATTCTATACACATATACTAGAGTCCCTTTACTTGTGTTATTACAATTTCACTATTACAAAACTATACATATAAAATCAAATTCTGAAATAGTGCGGTGAGCACCAATCTCACGAAGATGGCTTGCCCATTTCGCGATGTACTGGAATATCTGTCTCACATCCTTGTCTTACGCCTGTACCTGCGGATTAAAAACCCGTGCTAAGCTTTACGCTTAGTGGGAAAACATATACATGGACGACCAATAACATTGATCGTCACAAGCTTAATCGAATACTTGATCTATTTCATATTATTTCTTGTATCATGTTCTTTGCAAGTTTCCTATACTTTCATGTTCATTTCCTTTCATGTTCGTATACTGTGCATGTATCATATACTTTCATATCTCATTATGCTTTCATATAACCTATATCTTATACTATCATGTGCTTTTATCACATTCTTATAATTTTCATATACGGGTACTCTTGTGCTTTCATATGTCTTTCCTGTTTCTAGTCTTTTTCATCTTTTACATTCCTATTGCATGTCAATCTTTTCCGTTACATGTTCTATGTCTTTAGCATAGCTCTTATTTATACTTTTCTTGTATTCCTGTTTCTATACTTTATATATACCATATTCATATAACTTTTATTACTTATCTTATACTATCATATTGTACTTCCCTATATTTTCATCTTGTACTTTTAATATACTATATTTTCCTATGATTTTCATATCTTGTGTTTTCATATCTTGTGCTTTTATATTATGTCATATACATTTTTGTGTCATTGACCTTTTATTTCTTACTACTTGCATATTTTGTCATATACTTTCTCTTTCATATCTTGTACTTGTTCATATACTTTCATGTCTTATTACTTTGTACTTTTTCCTATATCTTGTCATATACAATTCTTTGTCCTTTTCCATATACTTTCCTTAATACTATGTACTTTGCTCACATCATCTTGTACTTTACTTCGATTCTTATGCTTGTATACTATCATCGCATAAGCAGTGCTATGCTTCTCATATCATGTCATATATTCTATACATTTCATTTGCATATACTTGTCACATTTTCTTTTAGGTTTCATATGCGCAAATACTTTAGAGCGAATACGGGAAATAGCTGTATGTACGAGGTATATCAACGCACGAAGGCAGTGATCTCTGCTCATATACGAAGGTATCATCAGCATGCGACGGTGACCTATGCCATGTAATATGTGACCCAAGCGGAACCGCTATAATGATCAAGCGGATACTATGTCATTGACAATTGGTCGCTATAATGATCAACGGGATCTATGTCATTGACCAGCGCCTCGATATCGTAAACGTATCTTGTAGCATTGTGTCCCTATAGGCATGCCTATCTATCCCTCTACTAGGTTCTAAAGCGGGCCAATCCATGTGTACATGTTGATGATATCTCATATTCCTGAATAATTATTGTTATCCGGTAATCATATGCGATATTACTATGATTACTTTAATCTGAATTCGTTCTCATATTTGTAGCTTCATCACTATTCTCATATTTCTTTCTTTATGATACATGTATATCATTTCATATATGTCTATTCTATATCGTATTTCGTTCATGTTTTAGCTATTCATATTCCATCTATTCACTCTTGTATTCATCTCATGTTCTATCATATATTCATCTCATATATTAGCATATAACATTTGCATATAACTCCCTATCGAATCATATCTACATCATCTACTTGTAACATCTTATATCTTGTTAACTTATATACAATGTACTCCTATCGGACTATCATATCTTTGAATTTTTCATATATCTTTTAACTTCAATTTACTGTATTTAGAATTCTTTACCATACATGTAACTATTTTCCTATCGTTTGTGCATTTCTAGCATGTGTTGTCTAATCGTATACTTCCTAATCTCCTGTATTTCTATCATATATTCATTTCATATATTCCTATATTCATATCATTCATCTATTCATATCATCTCATATATTCATATATATTCTTATTCTTTATCTAATTTATATCATTCAATACAATTCGGGACTGCCCGGAATCCAGTCCCAAAAATTTCTAATATTTGAAATTCAAATCTTACAGGACTAAATCACCACGACTATTCGGCCCCGAGAGCAACCTATGTCATTATGGCTTTTATTCCAAGTAGGGAAAATTCCATACCTCGTGGAGTTTGTGAAACTCGAAGATTTGGTACCCCTGGCGTGGCACCGCGATCGTGGATCAACTTTGTCTATTGGTCTAATCAATTACGTGGTGAAACGCCGTAGATCTGAGAAAATACCAAAAATTAGTATTTTCCAAATATTTAATTAAAATCTCAGCAAAATCCCTTGTTTTTTGTACTCACGTGTAGCCCTCATCGAGTAGAGCACTTTTCTTTCTTGGCCCGACGAAATCCGACGATCCGATTTCCATATATCAAAGAGAGAAACGAGAGAAAATAAAAATAAAAATAAATAAAAACGTTCGGCCAACGCAAACTGAAATCTGCTCCTCTCTCCTTTTATATATATATAATCTTAAGGTGGGGCCTACATACCCCCTTATCCCTTTTGATCCATTTCAGCTCAGGAAACAATTTATTTTAGATCCAGGTTTCAATTTCGTTTATCATAATTGAATATTTCTTTACATATTATTTACTATTTTTCAGAGATTTTTCGCAAATCCGTTTTAGGTTTCACTCTACACCCGTCGCCTAGAAATTCATAAAATATTTTTGTCTCGGAATTTAACATTAATGAGGTAGCTAGATTTTGAGGCAATTAGGCAGCACGATCGTTGTCATCCGAGATCTAGAGAATTTTCTAGGCTTTTCCAAAGTGGTAAAATTACCGTTTTACCCTTTTTCATAAAAATGTCATTTTTTTCAAACGAATACAATTTTAACTTATTTTAGCACCTAAACATGTTATAAAAGTATTTAGGGTATATTTTAAGTGTTACAACTGCGTTACTAGTGCCCAGATTAATTTACTCCATCCTCGGGTGCCTCTCTTCCCTCCTCACCGAGCACGGTGCAATAAGCAGCTAGGTCTTGCTCGGTCTTTGTCTCGACGGGACCGGCGTTAGTCGAGAAGTCGATACAGCCCCAAGTATAAAGTGAGGAGCTCCCCTCGTGGGGCTTACCAAAGTGGGGGAGAGAGAGGGGAAACTCAAATATGTTTCAATGCGAGAACACTTCTTCGCGCCGTATCCCATTGAGCCTTCTTAAGCTTGGAAGAAAGGTGACATTTATCACTAGCCTGGATATGAATGGCTTAAAAGCAACAATCCTTCTGTCGGACGTTGGACCTCCTTTATGCACGAGAGCGCTTGACATGTCGAGAGACACAACCTTTATTTTATGCAGGATTTGCCTCAATTCCTCGATGGTTGACTATGAAACACAGGAATTTTAAGTGATACTAAAAGGCACACTTGTTTTAGTTCAATTTCATGTAGTGCTGCCAGAGATCTGGAATGCCTTGGACAGATGAGATATGTGGAATTTCGGCGGTGAGGTGGATTTTACCCGGCGTAATAATCTATGTACACCTCCATGTGGCTCGTTTCCTATCTGCTTCTGGAACGTCTTTGTTTGCGACCTCTGGTAGTGGCTCCACCATTCTTGAGTCAAAGGCATCACCGCGTTAACAATGGGTTCTGCCTGTGGCCGAATGAGGTCTTTTCTTGGTCATCTAGGTCCATGTTGATCCAGTTGGCCGGGCATCATCGCGAGGGTTCATGGTCGTGATGGCATCATGATGAAATCGATTCGGAGAGTGTCCTTTAGGCACGCTTTGTTGATGTCGGTGAAGTCGATCTGAGTCGCCGCGCCGCATTTGCTTTTTGACAAATCTGACGTTGGCCCGACCATTAGGATATTCGCTCTCACGATTGCTCCACAGAGAGGAGTTTGCGGACCTCCTCGTTGATAAACTTGCTGTCGGTAGCGAAGCTCCCTCCTCTTTTGTTTCTTTGGCAGAAGACGGGTGACATTCAGCCTATGGGTAATTCTTTGTAGGTCAATTCCTCCCCATGTTTCTTGCCATGCGAAGCGCGATCTTTGTTCTATTTCAAAAATGGGTGAGAGGGCTTTTGGGATCTTCAAGAAAACTCGTTGGGCCGATGTAGAGGCGGAGTGTTCGAGGAGTCGTCGTCAACGATACGGGTTCGACTCTTGGGGCTCGGAGTCGAATTGAATACTTTGTCGCGCATGTTGAGCTCATCCAGGGATATGTTATCGACCATTTTTGCTTCATGGATGCTGAGTAGCATTCCCTGGCCACTCGTTGGTCTCCTCGAACCATTCCTACTCTGCTTACGGTAGGAAACTTGATCATCATGTGGTAAGCGGAGGGAATGGCTTTTATTGCATTAAGAGAGGGTTTGCCTAACAACATGTTATAAGCAAATGGGGTGTCATAGCGAGAATCTTCTTGATCATTAAATTAAACGGCATGGGGATCTCAGGTGGTACTAGTTGTATTGAGCCCAAGGGGCGTACCTTTTCTCGGAGAATCCTCCACGGATGGTCTTTGACGGATTCCAGTCTCTCCCTTCAGATGCCCATCTTATCGAAGGCCGGCGGAAGATGATGTCGATTGAACTATTTGTTGTCAACTGGGACCAGATGGACCGTTTGTTGGCCACAATTTGTAGATTACCAAGGGGTCGTCATGGGGTGTTGGCATCCTCGGTGCGAGTCGAGAGAAGTTATGGATGTGTCGAGTAGGGAGTAATTTGGACACGCTGTACTTAGCTATCTCTGGCCGAGCGATCTTTGCTTGAGATGGGCCTTCTGTTGTGAGCTAGATTCCCCTCCCCACCGTCATCACGAGATCACGTGGATTTCTCTAAAGGTTGTTAGTCTTTGAGTTGTTGTTTGTCGAGGTGGTGGTAATTTCAGCGGGCTGAGCTTGGTTTTGAGCACGATTACGGTGATTTTGGGGCTATGAAGCGTCGGAGATGCATAGCGTATTAAATACTCTTCCTTCTTAGGATTGTATGTGCGGAGTCATCCGTGCGGTGCCGTAATCCCTAATAGATTTCATGATATACGCAGTGTTGTCTCTTGTGGTGGGGTCTGACTTCATTTGAGTTGCCCACCTCGGAACGTTCGTTTCATGCCGCGCAAGACACTGCGTCCCGAGGCCGTTAAGGGTGAGCGCGAGGTGAGTAGCGTTGTGGTCTTACCGGTGCGGTGGACTGGAAAGTCTACGAGGTTCGGCGGCACCGAGGACCGTTAAGTCTTTCTTTGAAGACCTTTCCGGTCGGCTTTGTCTTTTGGAATGAGTCCTCGTCGACATGCGTCGCTTTTTCTTTATGGGTGGAGGAGCTCCTTTCTTAGATATGAGGCGTCTTCAGTTAATGTACTTATCTGCTTTGCGGCGCCTCGGCCCGTGCTTTGCGAGGATTTTGAGATGGAAAACATCAAGTCTTTCGACTAAACCTAATCCAGCAATGAATGTAGTGATCGCGAACTTCTTGTCGGGTATATCCACCTTCAGAGACTCGGCATTGAATCTCTAGACATAAGACCTCAGGCTTTCTTGTGAGCTCTGTTTGATGGTCAGCAGATGATAACTTGGCTTTCTATACGTCCTGGCCCCAATGAAGTGAGAGACGAAAGCAATGGATAGCTCTCTGAATGAGGAGATTGATGACGGCGGAAGCCTATTAAACCAGGCCAAGGCTGGGCCTTTTAATGTGATAGCGAAAGCTCTGCATCGCACAGGGTCTTGATACCCATGCAGCTCCATTTGGTTTTTGTAAGTGTTGAGATGATCATTTGGCGGATCTACGACACCATCAGATGCTTCCACTTGCGGCATCTTTGAATTTTTCTTTGGAAGGGAAGTGAAGCACCTCGGCCGTGAAAGGTGACTCAGTTGTTGTACCAGGTGTCCATAGTGTCGGGAGGCGCGTCCTCTTACCACCTCCTTCACCTTGGGTGAGCTCTTGCTGGAGGCTCTTGAACCTCTGCTCCCATGATTGCTCTCCTACTCCTTGCTGAGGGTAGCGTAGTTCTTCGTTCACGATATGCCCTCCGAGTGTTGCTTCGTTGCCCTCCTCTCCGGGGGCCAATTGTGATTCGTGCCCCTTGGCTCGGATAGACTCTGCTTCTGTTTCAACACCTCGGGAATGTCGGGGGTGCGTTGCCACTTCACTTGAGGAGAAGAGTTGTGACACCTTCTGTGCTTGTCGGTGTCTCGAGTGGGCGTTGTATTCTGGTGAGTTGCTCTAGCTCTCATATATCGGGCATTGGTTGGTGGTGGAGAGCGCCTCCACCTCTTTCGTGTTGGCTGCATAAGCTTCTAACTTCGCCGTTGATACGCTATCCAGCGTCACTGGCGGATCCGCATCCCTTGGTGGATTAGCGTTGCTCTGCGTATTAGGGTTGATACCATGATGGCGAGATATCGGTCTTTATTTATCAGGCGTCATTCCACCAGACGACACCAAGCTGATGATGCCTATTTTCCACAGTTGGACTATTTTGGAGCGTGTTGGGTCGTTAGTACCGGTTTGGATGGGTTTCTTTGAAGAATTTCAGTCTGCGAGGCAGCGTTGCTATCCATCTGCAAAAACAAGAAAGGAAGGGGGTCGGCGGGGGCTTCGCCGGGTAGTAGCTCCGATGCCTAAGTCGATTTCTTTACGAGAAAAGATAAAAAGCCCCATTTGGAGGCGAATGTGTTGCGTATCTTTCACCGATAGGGTGGCCTTGTATTTATAGTATATGTTTTCCCAGTTTGATGGTGATTAGGATTCTTTCCCATTGGACGGGATATTTCTTGCTTTTATCGGTATCGGATTTGATTGACAGGGCACTTTATTTAGAATTATCCTTCTTCCTCATTAGTGGGATCTGGCTTGATCCGTAGGATGAGCTGTTATATCGTGAGTTATTTTATTTTCCTTGTTGATGGGATCTAGTTGGATTTGTAGGATGTCGTTGTGGGAGTTAATGCCATGTTTCCCACTTATCGATGGGATTTAGTTTGATTTGCAAGATAATCGTTATCGAGGGATTATTCTATTTCCCTTATCGATGGGATCACGGTTTGATTTACGGGGTTAATACGTTATCGGGGGATTATTCATTTCCTTATCTATGGGATACGGTTTGATGTATAGGATGTGGGCTCTCGATCATCCATACTTAGGTCTTTGGGGTACGTCGCGGATTAGGGCCTTTATTAAGAATTTCTTTGTTTAAAATTACGAACACTTCAATGGACGCACCTCTTCTTTGGGTCTAGCGAGTGGGCCTGCGAGCCCATTTTTTCAAACCCTACCAATATACATTTGTGGCTTTTGTTAGGTCTTATTTTTAAATTCAAATGTCATAAGTTAAATGTTTTAACACTGCCATGTGATAACGTTAGCAATAAGTAAATCCTAATATGACCTCCAATCACAAATTAAAAAAATGCAAGGAAAATGAAACTAAGAAATTGTTAAAGCAATTCGAGGTGCATCACACCTACCCTACGAGGCCACGTCGAGGCATTGAATAATCCACTAAGAATTAATCGATTACAAACACAATCTCGAACTTACAAACTCAAAGACTCCCTCCTTGACAATGTCGTTGTTGTAAAAAATCTTCTAAGTGGCCTTGTTCAACGAGCATCACTCATCTTTTCAAAACTTTCTCCTAAGAATGATATATTCTTCAATTGAAAAATATCATTGGCAAGCTTGTGAACCAAGGCTGCCTTCAGCGACTTTTCTCTAAAAATTTTTCTATGAAACCACAAAACATACTTCTTCGCCAGGGAGGAGGCTCTCAAAAAACCCAACTTATCTATACAAACTCTAGGGAAGCATGTGCATCATTCAAAATAAGAAAACCAAGATATCCTTTCCAACCATATATTTTAATCAAAAGAAACATGTTAAATAAAGTTCCTAAATTCATTAAAGATATCTTCAAAAATATTCATAACCAAAAAGTCTCTTCCAAAATTTCCATCATTCAAAATATCTCTCCCAAAAATATTTTTTAGAATATTCACTAGCCAAAGTGGTTTCCTCAAAAAAAATATCTTCCTTAATATTCATCAACCACATAATATCTTCAAATATCATAAAACAAAATTCACCGACCTATTTTTTTGGAATTTTACAAATAAAGAAAAAAAATTCAACTCATCAAAAGTCCTAACAATCTCCCTTTTGGCTTTTCTGGAAAAAAAAACAAAAAAAACAAAAAAAAAAATAAAAAATAAATCAATAAATAAAACATCAAAATAATTCCCCTCCTAATTCTCAACCTTTTTGACAGATAAAAAATAAACATAAATCAAATACAAACACTACAAGAAAAGTGACCTATAAAGAGATGCTGTTAGTTGAGGCCAAAAAATTCCAAAACCAACATGTCTTTAATTTCATATTTATTTTGAGCCGCAGGTAAAAGAATGAGAGTTAGATTAATAACAGCAACAACTATAAGTAATTTACAGCTGCAGAAAATATTGGGCTACTACCATATTCATTGCCACAAAATGACCTTGAATTTGTAAATTCAATACATAGATTTTCCGGAATTAAATAACACGTGTTAAATAACAGAGGAGTGTGAAATTGTAAGTGCCTTAATTGATAAATTGAATCAAAACATTTTCCGGAATTAAATAACATGTGTTAAAAATATTATTTATTTTAAAAATATTTTTTCCAACTCATGATACAGGACTAAGCTAAGGACAAAACTATTTCAATTGATGGTAAATTTATAAAATATTATGGTGGGGATGGGGCACCATGCTGCTCATATTTATATCCATATTATTATTTGATAGCGGACATTTTAGCTTAGTGGCATAATGTCTTTGGAGTCACAGGTTGTATGCGAAAAGCAATCTTTTAAATCGGATTAATGATTGAATCGGAAAAGTTATCAGTTCGATTCATTTGGTCGGACGGATGGTGACCAACGATTGAATAGGTGATGTAATAAATATATTATTTATATTTTATTTAAATTTTAAAATATAATTAATTATATTTAGATAATTATTTATTACTTTTATATAAATGAAGTATTTTAAATTTTATTTTAAAATAGTATAATGTTTATATATGAAAACATATTAAAAAATGGAATAAACTTATTTATATAAATATATCACGTATTAGTAGTAATATATAATTTGTTAATATATAAAATAATCACAATGGCGATACGCGGGTGGTAGAGTGGTTCCCTGTAACTTTTCCCTTCCCATATTCGAATCCATGAGTCTAACTGTCACAGAAAAAGCGATGTAGTTTCGATGTAAAAAACATCAAAACGACGTTGTTTTAACTTGAAAAACAAAAAAAATTTGTGGGAGTGAACCGACTGGTTCATCCAGTTCTCATCCGGTTCAATGCAAAAACGGTTTTCTCATCCGGTTCAATGCAAAAACGGTTTTTTGATTGAATCGAACCCCGATTTTGTAGCGGTCGACGGTCGATCGTCGGGCCAGAAGCCAGATCCCGATCCGATTTTCAAACATTCTTGAGCGGTTTTCCAAAACATTGCTAAAAGTGAAACCATTATTAAACATTTCAAAGAGAGATGTTTTCATTCATTTCTCACTACATAGATTCTGATCAAAAGAAATTTCTCACTACATATATGCACAGAAATCAGAGTCTCAAACCACCCAAATACAACCACACCCACTTGGGACCTTAAACTATAAATCCCAACAACAACAACAACAACAAACACAAGCATATATATAACATATTACACAACACCTACTGACACACTACATTAACTTGATTTCTTCCAACAACAACAATCTCACGCCATTACAATACTGGGCATTTGATACACTACATGGTAGGCCTGCGGTTTACAATCCCTCCATCTGTGTCTTATATCGGAAGGCGAAAATATATAATTAGAGTAGCGGTTATTTCTTGTTGTATTCTTAATCTGAGAGAAGTAATTGTTTGTAGTTTTAAGTAAAACTACCAACAAAAATTGTTTATTAGCTATTGAATGTATAATAGTACTATATAGACGATTAATTTATTATGGAAAATTTTGTTCTCAAAATTTGATGTCATATGTTGTCAAATTTGATAATTCATGGGAAGGAACTTTTGCTTTCGGAAGCAAAATTGTTCGCAGAAATTTATATGATTTAGAAGGATTTATTTCCCATTTGCTAAAACTATTGCAATTGAAAAGAATGATTTATCCAAAGGAAAATACGTTCTATTAAGTTTGTTGGCAATTAGATATGCTCATTTTCCTAAAATTAATATTATCTTCATCTATTTCTGATTATCTTAATTTTAAAAAGTAAAATTAGTGGAGCTTATCATGTCTAGCCGGCGTTCAAGCGTTTCAAAGAGGACATAACATTTCAAAGACCTGCGGGTTGGAGTCAAAGTGAGAACGGTTTATTACATTATAATTAAGTGTTTAATTTGTTATTTCCATTAAAATTAAGTGGTAGCCCACTAACCTAGTATTTAGTAATTAAAGAATACTCAATATCTTTAAATTATTATAAAGATGTTTACCCTTGATAAGAGTAGGTAAATTATAATAAATAATAAATTTATTATAAAACTGATTATTTATAATAAATATAATTTATTATAAGAGCGGTTATTTATAATAAATATAATTTATTATATGAGCGATTATTTATAATAAATATAATTTATTATAAGAGCGGTTATTATAATAAATATAATTTATTATATGAAACGATTAATCGAATTACCACCGTTGATAACGGTTTTGAGGCGTGTATTCTTGGCCCCTCTTCTCCTATCAATAAGTTATATATGAAACCCTTCATATGCGGTTTGGTACTCTTCCATCAATTACGAGGAAAACAATTCTATGTATCAAAGTTTGATAAGGAGAAGAAGAGATCAAGGATTTAAGATCTATAAACTGAAGGGAAATCTCTCATGGCTGCGTGTTCTTCAAACAAGGATTTGAGAGTTCCATTCTAATTTGGAAGACAAAACCACAAGAATCCAAAGATAGATTGACCAATGGAGAATTCAGGTATGCTTCCGCTATTATTTGTTTCATATACTTGATGATCTGGTATGAACAGATCTTGTTTCTAAGATATTCAATTATCAAGTATGTAATCTATATTATTATTATTATTATTATTATTATTTTATTATCAGAGATGAGTTTGGTCGATCCCCGAAATATTATGTGTTAATTTCCATATTAAGGTTATGATTGGTATCGAATAGATTGAATTTAAATATTCAGAATCATTGTTTTATAAAGATTAAATTTTGAGATTTATCTTTGATTAATTTGTCTCACTAAAATGAATAGAAAAATATATATATTTAAATAAAGACCAGCCTCAATGCGTAGAAGGAAGATTTTTTTTTATTTTTCCTTGCAGCGTTAATTTGGATCAATGTCGATTGGTACGGTTTGGCGTCAGTCACGGTGGCCTTTTCGGGCGCCATTGTTGGGCGCCATTCTTGGCGCCCGTTCGGTAGTAACTTCATACACACCCGATTAAGAAGCTTCAATAAAGGAAATATAAGAATCGACCTTGGGTTAGCGATTGTCATTATCACTTATTTGAATATGGCCAGAAATTCTCTTTTAAGATGTCCATATATCATGTGATTTGAACCTTTATTGAAATTATCGTGAATGTCAGATTTCTTTAATTTTAATATGATTGGTGTGAATCGGATGATTATTAAATATACTATTTCCTTGATTTTTAACTCAAATCAAAAGAATTAATTTCATCTTATGAAATTTTATTCAAATGACAATTTATAAATGTAAGGTTAACTAATTTGAATGATTTGCCAAAGTAACCTAAATTAGTGAGCCTTCAGTATTTATTGAATTGCATAAAAGGAATAAGGGAGACTTATAAAATTCTTAATAATTCTCTTTATAATTAGGAGAATGAGGTAGCTTGAGGAGAGTCAATTTACGCTAAATATTAATTAATAGTTTTATTTTGTATTTGCTTAGAAAGGTAAAAATGGTTACCCAAAGGTAACATATAAATGACTTGCAAAAATAGTAAAAAGGTGTTTTAAGCTCCCTCAGTGAACAACGGATATGTTAAAATTCTTTGAAGAATCTTAATGATATCAATAGTTCATTGCTATTTGTTTATACTTGAGGCCTTATTGTGAGCATTGTTCTATTTTATGCAGTTCCACTTCATTACACTCTCTTGCATACGGAATATTTATTTTTGATGGAGTCGAACTTTTACGAGATGGTATGAAAGGGTTCGATTCCTCCTTTGGGCGTATTGGATCTTGACTTGGCTTTAATAGCGGATAAACCTCCACGGGGCTCGGATGACGGTACTTTCTGGAGCGAGTGGAGCGATCAAAGCACAGGCAAGAGATCAAACGGACTTTGATCGATGTTTATAGGAATGACTATTTACTTAGTAATATCAAGACCTCTCTCCCTCGAGCAGGTTTGCCTCGAATTTAAAAATCTGTTGAGGAGTGCTTCAATAGCGATAAGTCCCTTTGCGAGGCACATTGATGGGTGAATTGACCACCATGAAATATGATGGTCGAGGAAAGGTATTCAACAACATATTTTAAACATATTTGAAAAGTACTTAAGCTTAAGGCACTAGAGCATGGGTATGGATGAGTCCTTCTTGAGTACGATTTATCCTTAACTCACTTCCATCACGATTTTGCTCCATTCAAAATCCTTATAACTACTAAACGGGGATCGAGTGGAACTTGGGCCAGAGCTGCGATAAAAGTATACAAGAGGAGTGAGATTAAGACAAGAAGGACATAATCTTGCTCTTGTTGTAACTCATGGAGTCATGAAGAAGAAAGGAAAATTCAAAAAGGGAAAGAACTTTCCACCTAAGAAAAGTGGACCTGGGGAAGGTAGCCAGAGTCATGATGGAAAATTCACGATAAGTTGCTACTTTTGTGGCAAGAAAGGGCATGTGAAGAAGGACTGTATCGAGCGCAAGGCTTGGTTCGAAAAGAGAGGGATTCCTTACAACCAGGAAACCAAGGAAGAATTGAGTTCCTCTATGTGGGAAGCGAGTCTCAAGGTTGGAGTGGTAGCTGTTGGTACCTATCGCTTACTATTAGAGACTGGTCATCGGATGGATCTTTTAAACACTTTTTATGTACCTTCTATTTCTAGGAATTTAGTTTCCTTGTCCAAATTAGACTCTTGGATGTGCAATTTATTAGGTTACGGACAATTAAGTTTGATGTTATTCTATTACAGTTGGTTACATTATTTTATGCTGATGGTTTATATAAAATTTCCTTGAATCGTGAATTTGCACAAACTTTAATATGCACATTCAAATGTTGGTTCAAAAGCATTGGCTTAATTAATGAAAATTCTTCAATCTGTGGCCGCAGAAGACTAGGGCACATCTCTAGGGAAAGAATAGAGAAGTTAGTGAAGGAAGGAATTTTACAAAATCTTGACTTCACTGATTTTCATGTATGCGTAGATTGCATAAAGGGAAAGCAAACTAAACATACAAAGAAAGGTGCCACAAGAAGTAATGAGCTCCTTGAGATAATTCATACAGATATTTGTGGACCACTCTCTATTCCATGTTTTACAGGAGAGAAATATTTTATCACCTTTATAGATGATATATCTCGTTATGGTTATGTTTATCTAATGCATGAAAAGTCTCAGGCCATTGACATCTTGAGATATTTCATAGCAGTCGAGGAACAATTAGATAAAAAGATTAAAATTGCGAGATCAGATCGGCGGTGAATATTATAGCGGATATGATGAATCGGGACAAAATCCACAGATCTTTACTTAAATTCCTTGAAAAGCATGGCATTCGTGCTCGATTACACACAATGCAGTGCATCTGCAATGACAGAATATAGTGTTCTTGAAAGGCATGTCGCACATTAATGGAAATTGTTAGGAGTATGATAGAGTTACTCTTGTACTATTTCATTGTGGGGGTGAAGCCTTAAAAACATAATGTATATCATGAACATAGTTCCTAGTAAGGCGGAGTTCCAAAAACTCCCTTTCGAGTTATGGGTAGTAGGAAACCCACAGCTTGAGACATATACATATATGGGGGTTGTCAGCGGAGGCAGAATCTATAACCCACATGAGAAAAAGAAAGGTCGAGCGATGTCTGGATATTTCATTGGCTATCGGGATAAATTGAAGGAGTCTGATTTTATTGTCTAACCAGTGTGAGAATAGTTGAAGCCTTGGGTAATGCGATTCTTAGAGAATGGTGAAATTAGTGGGAGTAATGAACCAAGAAGGTAGATGTTGAAGAGATAAGAGTGGATATCCACCACTCTTTTACCTCGAAAATTATTGTCCCTCGACACATTCAACAAGTTGAGGAAAATGAGCAACACATAATAGAGTTGGTTCATTACCACGAGAAAACTGTGTCATTGAAATCTTTGTAGAGCCACCACAACTTTGCACCTTTGAGGGAGATCTCAAAGAGAAAGGAGACACCTTATTACGGATGATTATGTGGTGTATTTACGAGAGATCTGATTTTGATGTTAGGATAGGAAGGATGGGTTTCGTTTCTGAAACCATGGAAAGTGATGATTCTAGTAAATGGATGGAAAGTATGAATGAAGAGTTGAAATCTAGCACTTACATAACAGTAATACGGGATCTCATCAAATTGCCTAATAGTTGTAAACTCGTCGGCTGTAAATGGGTCTTTAAGACAAAGCGCGATGCTAAAGGCAATATCGAACGATTTACAGGCCGGACTTGTGGCCAAGGTTTCACTCAAAGGAAGGTATTGATTACAAGATACCTTCTCTCCTGGTTTCAAGAAAGATTAGCTTAGAATCATCATGGCACTTGTAGCTCATTTTGATTTAGGTTACATCAAATGGATGTAGCTTGCATTCTTAAATGGGAATTTGGATGAAGATATCTACATGGAACAACGAGAAGTTCACAAAAGAAATGAACACCTAGTTTGCAAATTAAAGAAATCCATTCTGGAGTCTTAAACAAGCTTCAGAACAATGGTATATTAAGTTTAATAATACCATTACATCTTTCGGTTAAAGAGAACATTGTTGATCGATTATATATCGAAAGTTAGTGGGAACAAGTTTATATTTACGTCTTGTATGTGGATGATATTTTGCTTGCTAGCAGTGATCTTAGTTTTATTAAATTGAAACTAAGGAATATCTCTCTAAAAACTCCTTATGGTTGATATGGGTAAGGCAAACTATGTTATTGGCATCGAGATCTTTAGGGATCGATCTCTCCACAAGTGCTAGGTTTATCTCGAAGGATATATTGATCGGGTTTTAGAGATTTAATGTCACCGATCATATTCATCGAGTATTGCACCTATATTGAAAGGTGACAAATTAAGTAAAATGCAGTGCCCAGGGAATAACATGAAAAGGGAGTAAAAGAGACAAAGGATTATATGCTCACATATAAAAGATCTGAACAATTAGAGGTTGTTAGTTACTCGGATTCTGATTATGGTGGTTGTCTCGATAGCTTAAAGTCAATTTCAGAATTTGTCTTTATGCTAGCAAATGGGGCAATCTCGTGGAAGAATGAAAAAACAATCAATTACTGCTTCATCCACGATGGAAGCCGAGTTTGTTGCTTGTTTTGAAGCTTCAAGTCATGCTTTATGGTTGCGGAATTTTGTCTCGGGGCTTGTTGTCGACTATTGCTAAACCCTTGAGAATATATTGTGATAACACGCAAATGTTTCTTCTCTAGGACGTAGAAAATTTTCTAGTGGATCGAAACACATGGATTTAAAGTATTTAGTTATTTAAAGAAGAGTCAGGAAACAACAAGTATCAATTGAAAATATTAGGACCACACTTATAGTTCTTTGATCCATTAATAAGGATTACCTCAAAAGGCATATTTAGAGCATGTTACAGGATGGGCCTTTTAGGTAATCCATAATATATATGATAATGGATGGTGGTTATGTAATTGACAATTTGCGCATTAAAATTATTTAAGTTTATTCTTGTTTTCAATTATGGGTGCACGTTTATTGTTTTGATAAACAAGAATTGTCGACCTAAGACAAATTACGGGGCTATTTGGCATTATGTTTAGGTTAGTAAGGGTTATTAATGTGTGGTGCATGGAAGGAAACATGACATTATGGTCATGTGACGCCATGACACAACATTTATTATCATGATTCGGTATTATGGTATATGATTTTGGAGCGTATTGGCTAAGTTTAGTGAAATCGTGATCACGTATAGTTTTCATAATTGGTTTAGTGGGCCAAGTGGGAGAATGTTATTTTCACATTAAAATTAAGTGGGTGGCCCACCCCAACTGTATTCAGCAATTAAAAGAATACTCAATATCTTTAAATTGTTATAAAGATGTTTACCCTTGATGAGTGGTAAATTATAATAAGTAATTTATTATAAGAAACGGTTATTTATAATAAATATAATTTATTATAAGAACGGTTATTTATAATAAATATAATTTATTATATGAGCGATTATTTATAATAAATGGGAATTTAGTATAAGAAACTGAGGTTATTTATAATAAATATAATTTTATTATATGAGCAAGTTGGTCGAATTACACGGTGTCCGCCGGTTTTGAACGTGTATTCTTGGCCCTCTTCTCTATCAATAAGTTATATATAGAAACCCCTTCATATGCGGTTCAGGCACTCTTCCGTAATTCACAGAAAACAATTCTATGTATCAAAGTTTGATAAGGAGAAGAAGAGATCAAGGATTTAAGATCTATAAACTGAAGGGAAATCTCTCATGGCTGCGTGTTCTTCAAACAAGGATTTGAGAGTTCCATTCTAATTTGGAAGACAAAACCACAAGAATCCAAAGATAGATTGACCAATGGAGAATTCAGGTATGCTTCCGCTATTATTTGTTTCATATACTTGATGATCTGGTATGAACAGATCTTGTTTCTAAGATATTCAATTATCAAGTATGTAATCTATATTATTATTATTATTATTATTTTATTATCAGAGATGAGTTTGAATTCGATGATCTGAAATATTATGTGTTAATTTCCATATTAAGGTTAACAATAATTGTCAAACAAAAAAGTAAAATTTGTTACAAAATCTAAAAATAAATATTTTTTTAGAATGATATCTTTAAAATTATTAATGTCTTTAAAAATATTTAAATTATTTTTTCATAATAATATCTTTAAATATAATAAGATAATAGTTTTTAAATAAGATATTCTTTTAGAAAAAAATCGAGTCTTGACTTATTTGTATAATATTTTTTTTAGAATATCCCATTTTCTAAAAATTAATATTATCTTCATCTATTTAAATTCAAATTATTTTAAAAGTAAAATTAGTCATAAACTACAAAAATAAATCTTTTTATAGAATATGGACAATACCTAAGAAATATTTTGTATAATGATATCTTAAATTATTAATATATTTATAATAATAATTTTTCATAATAATTCGTTAAATATATAATAAGATAATAATTTTTAAACGAATACTTTTTTGGAAATAATCCGGATTTTGACTTATGTATATAAGAAAAAATTAGAATATCTCATTCTTTTAAAATTAATATTATCTTTTTATTTTTTTATTTTTTTATTTTTTTGCAGCATCTTTTTGTTTTGTTTTTAAACACGATGAAGTGACAATATTAGCCAGGCAGACCCGGTAGAAATGTTCAGAAAATAAAGACCCTACACCATACTTAAGGATGAACCGAAGCTCTATCAATATGGTGAGCAACAGTGTTGGCTAGCCTACTCATAAACTGGACAGAATAAAACTGCTCCAAATTCAATAGGAGTTTGTAATCCTTTATGAGGAGACCAAACTCAGATGATTTCGAATGATGAAACCTAGTCCTATTAATTCATTTGCATGAAATATTATTGATAGGGTTTGAAAAATAAGGCTCCACGAGGCCCTCGCGGGCCGAAAGGGTCGACCATTGAAACACCCCGGGTCCTAAGCGGCTTAATGAGAGCCCAGTCTGCTTATCTCAAAGGATGATAACATGGGTAGTTGGGAGAGCTCACGGCCCACAAACCAAACTGAATCCTTTCAATATGGAAAATAGAATAATCCCCACGATAACGTCTTATCCTTCAAATCAAACTAAATCTCACCCGAGAAGAAAATAATTCACGATATAACGGCTCATCATGCGAGATCCAAGTAGGATCCCAAATAAGGAAGGAAGATTATCCCAAATAAGCGCTCTTTCTATATCCTTTACGAATCAATACCCGATAAAGGCAGTAATACCCATCAATGGGAAAAAGAATCCTATTCACCATCAGCCCGGGGAAAACATATACTATAAATACAAGACCACCCATCGAGTGAAGAAATGTCTGAAACATCACCTTGACACATTAGCCTTCGCAGTCTATCTTTTCTCTGAAAGAAAGCGGCTTAGGCATCGGGGCCGGTGCGAGGGGCGAAGCCCGCGTACTTTCTTTTCTTGTCTTTACGGAGGGCTGATTTAGAGACTACAAAGTCGATAGCGTCACACCGGGCGACGGACCCGGCCCGTGATGGCCACATCACCGACCCGGCGACCCAAATGCGCTCCGGCCAGTCCCGGTTGAAAAAAAGGCATCATCGATTTCAGCGCCCGTCTATAGAACGGCGAGTTCCTTTACAAATAAAGGCCCGATCGCTCGATTACTGATGGTATCAACTTCGGAACACAGCGAGAACACGCCAATCCATCGGGATCACGAGGACCCTGGCGTCACGGTTTGTAGGCCTCGTAGCGTGAAGCAATGCGGGCGACCGCGGATGAGGTGGAAACACTCCTCCTCACCAATCAGCGTCTAATAGAAGAGTTAGAACAACTCACCAGACAGATCACGGCGACCCGCGGGGCGCAACGGACTCAAGAGAGCCATGACATTCCTCCATGAAGGAACTGACACAATCTGGCACTCCCAGGGCGAAGCGAGCAAAATCCCGGTAGGGCACAGGGGCACGGACCACATCTAGCCCCTGGAGAGGAGGGCAATGAAGCAACACCCGGGGGGCATGTCGGGACAAAATTCGTCACCCTCAGCAAGATGCGGGAGAGCAATGTGGGAGCGAGAGGTTGGGAAGGCTTTGATGTAGAGCTTCAGTAGTGTGAAGGGAAGTTGTAAGAGGACGCGCCCTTGACACCATGGACACCTTGGTGCAACAGATTGAGTCACCGTTCACAGCCGAGGTGCACCACTTCCCTCTTCCAGAAAAATTCAGAATGCCACGACCACCTCAATACTTACAAAAACCAAATGGGCGCATGCTGGTGCGGGGACCACGTGCGTGCGAGCTTCGCCCTGCGCTCAAAGGCCCGGCCTTGCTTTGGTTTAACGGGCTTAGCCTTCATCAATCCTCGTTAGAGAACTATCCATTGAGTTCGTCTCCCACTTCATCGGAGGCGGAACATGTCTGAGAAAGTCGAGGTTACCATTTATTGACCGTCAAGTAGAATCTCAAGAAGTCACGAGTCCCTACGTCCGCGAGGAGGTTGGCAGGAATCTCTAAAGATAGACATGCGATGAAAAATTCTAGTCCATTTTGCATTCATTCTTTGGGTTAAGGGTGCCAGTGAAGATCGATATTTTCCATCTCGAAGAACCCTCAAGCAAGCATGGATTTGAGGTGCTCGCTAAAGCGGAAGTATTATATCAATGGCGAAGAAGCCCTCCTGTCCAAAAGGAAAGCTCCTCAACCCCTAAAGAGAGCGGGTGACAAGCGCGGGGCTGGGCCAGCGAGAACTGAGGCGGCCAAGGGAGGGTCTCAAAGAAGAATCTGAGGCGATCCCGGCGGTGGAAACCTCAGGGATTGCCTAGGCCCACATCAACTCGAGAGACGATCACGTTATTCACCTCGGTTCACCTTAGCGGCCTCGATTATCACGGGTCTTGCGCGAGAAGTCACGAAAACGAAACGATTCTGGGTGCTTGACTCAAATAAAGTCAAGCCCCGCCACGGAGGTGATACGGTGTGCGAGGTTCCATAGGGATTATGGGCATCGCACAAATGATTGCATACAGCTCAGGAAAGAAATAGAATACTTAATACGGCGTGGGTATACGCTTCCTGCTTTGGCGTCGACCTGAAATGGCTTCGGGCAGGCGAGGCTCGCGGCCAGCCACGCCTCGGACAACCTTCGGCCTGACCTCTCGGAGAAATCCGCGCCCTTGATCTCGGGAGGATTTACAAGAGGGGAGTCCATCTGGCCAGGGGAAGGCCCATGCAGCGCGACGTGGTCGAGGAGAATGCGGAGATACAAGCGGTGTCAGCCTCGGCTGACAAAAATTGGCCACATTCTTTGACCCGGTCACGGAGGGATGCTAGCACCCCCATGACAACCCCTTGGTAGTCGGGTAGTGGTGGCCCGACAAAACAATCCATAGTTCCCTAATTGACAATCGGAGTTCGGTAGACATCATTTCGCCTGACTATGATAAGATTGGCCTCGGAAGGCGGAACCCCGTCATTTTCGGCACAGGTTTCTCACGGAGAAAAAGTGCTGCAGAGTGGGCTCGATACAATTAGTACTCACCTTAGGAGACCGCAAGTACGGCTGCAGTGACGGCCAAGATTCCTCGTTGTGGACGCCCCATTTTCCTATAATATGCTGTTAGGCAGACCCTCTCTCAATGCAATAAGGCCATTCCACTCCACTTACACCTGATGGTCGGAAATTTCTACCATAGCGGGTAAGAATGGTTCGAGGGAAGCTCAGCATGTGGCCGGGAATGTTGACCATCCATGAAGCAAAAGGCGGTCGATAACATATACCTGGACGAGCTCGACATACGCGACGAGGTGCACACCCGACCTAAGCCCTTGGAAGAGCTGGAATTCATATTGTTAGACGACGATCCTGAACACCTCGCATACATCGGCTCCAAACTTACGAAGGGCCTAAGGGCCTCAGAAACTCTCTCACCAATTTCTTGAGACAGAACAAAGATGTCTTCGCGTGGAAACAGGCGGACATAGGAGGAATTGACCCCATAGTAATCACACATAGGCTAAACGTTAGCCCGTCCTTTAATCAAGTCAAGCAAGAGGGAGAAGCCGCCGAAAGGCGAAGCCATCAATGAGGAGGTAGGAAGAGCTCTCGGGCAAGGCAATCGAGAGGTAGAGAATACAGTGGCTAGCCAATGTCGTACTAGTTAAAGCGAGGCGACAAGTGGCGACTGCATCGACTTCACCGACATCAGCGAGCATGCCCAAAAATTTATTTCCCTTTGCGCGGATCGACCTAATCGTGGTCTACGGTGACTATGAACTCCTTAGTTTTATGGATGCCTTCTCCGGCTACAACCAGATCAGCATAGACCTAGTTGACCAAGAAAAAACCTCGTTCATCATAGGGCAGGGAACCTATTGTTATCGTGTGATGCCCTTTGGGCTCAAAAATGCAGGAGCTACCTATCAGAGGCTGGTGAATAGGATGTTCCAGAAGCATATAGGAACGACCATGGGAGGTGATATGCATAGATGACATGCTTTGGTAAAATCCACTTTGTTGCCCAGGAGCTCCACATGGCTCATCTGTACGAATTCCGGATCACCGAGGGTACAACATGAAACTAAATCCCGGCCCGAATGTGCCTTCGAATTATCGGTAGGAAAATTCCTAGGTTTCATAGTCGACAGCCCAGGGAATAAGAGGCAAACCTAAAACTAGATAAAGGCGATTACTAGGCAATGCCATCGCCATCAAGCATAAAGAGTCCGACGTCGATAGGGAGGATTCTTTGCCTTAAGCCGGTTGTGTCGAACTAGTGATAAATGCATCCTTTTTTCGAGTTTTAAAAGGCCTTTCAATGGGACACAAAATGCGGCATTCTGGCATTGAGCATGCACGAGCTCACCCCGAGTTCTAGTAAGTGCAGGAAGGGAGCTCCTCACTCTATACATAGCTATTTCAGACTTCTCGACCAGCATTGTCCTCGTCAGGGACAAGACCGAATCTGACACCAGGTTGTGTGTAGTGAGCTTTGAGAGGGACGGAGGAGAAGAGCATCCTAGGATGGAGAAATTAATCTTGGCCTAATGCTTTGCCGGTTCGGAAGCTCATACCTTATTTCGGGCTCATACCATTGAAGTTCCAACGAATATCCGATGAAGCGGGAATCTTACACAAGCCCCGAGACCTGGGAGGCTTATGAAGTGGGCACTATCGAGCTAGCGGGGATTCGACATCGGATATAAGCCGCGCAATAAAGGGGCGGAGTCCTAAGCGGACTTCGTCATGGAATTCCCACCTCCTTTGAGTGTCGATGAGGAAACGCTCAAACAATGGCCCGACCTCCCGTGGAAACTCTATACGTAGATGGAGCCTCAAGCACAAGAGGCGAAGCCGAGTCTAATCGACCTCCCGGAAGGAATAGACATTGAATGCGCACTCAGTTCGGTTCAAGCCTCCAACAACGAAATTTGAGTATGGGGCCGTCATAGTAGGCCTTAACCGCCCATTCAGCTGGAAGTTACGGCTAAGTGCGTGACTCGGTGATAGTAAGACAAATAGAAGACACCTACGAGGCCAAAAGTGGAAGAATGATCCTATACCTCAAAAAGGTTCGAGACTTATTGAAAAAATTCGAGCTTGTCTAGGTCAAACATATTCCCAAAGCAGAGAAATCCTGAGCCAATGCCTTGGCAAAACTAGCAACAGCCTCACAGGAAGACCTCAGCAGTTCAACACCTGTCGAATACCTTGCAGAGCCTTCTATAGATCTCGCGGCGTGGGATTGCCCAAGTGGATCAAGTCGAATTGGATGGACCCCATTTGGAATTACATAATAGACGGGCGTCTACCCGACGACCCGAAAGAAGCAGCCAAAATCAGGACGAGGTCAGCCAGGTTCACTAATCATAAGGGAAGCTTGTACAAGCGAGGTTTCTTCGCACCATCCTTAAATGCATCGAGAGAAAGAAGATTGCTGAATACGTGCTAAGGGAAGTACACGAAGGTATATACGGAAATCATATCGGAGCTCGGGCATTAGCAGGAAAGGTCTTAAGACAGGGATACTACTGGCCCACAATACTCGGAGCGTAACCGACACAGTCGAGAAATCGCAGAATCTGCCAGGAGCATGCCAAGATCTCACGCCTCCCATCAGAGCCCTTGACATCAATTACAAGCCCCTGACCTTTCCAACAGTGGGGTTTGGACATACTGGGACCTTTGCCCCTAGGGAAGGACCAATGTAAATTCATTATCGTCGCAGTAGATTACTTCACCAAGTGGGCCGAGGCCGAACCTTTGGCCATAATCACGGAACAGAAGATACGTAATTTTGTGTGGCAAGCCATCATATGCAGGTTTAGGTGAGAGCCTAGTATCCAGGTGATGGAAGCAATTTGACAACGCCAGGATTCGAGGGGGATTTTTGCGCCAAGCTCAGAATTAAGAATTATTACTCGTCCCCAGCACATCCACAGTCTAATGGTCAGGCCGAAGTTACCATTAGGACCCTTAAGGCCGCACTGAAGACCAAATTGGAAGATCTTAAAGGCAAGTGGGTAGAATACCTCCCCGAGGTGCTATGGGCCTACAGAACTACACAGAAGTCAGCAACCCGGGAAACCCCATTCGCCCTAGCCTTTGGCACTGAAGCAGTAGCCCCTGTCGAGGTCGGGTTAAAATCCCCAAGGATCGAGTTAGCGACAGTGGAACACAATGACGAGGCTCTCCGTTTAAATTTGGACCTCCTAGATGAAAAACGTGAGCAGGTTCTAAGGCACGCGGAGGATTACCAAAGGAAGACGGCAAGGTACTACAACCAAAAAGTGTGACGCCCCCAACCCGACACCCGATGGGGTGTCAAGCGAGGGTGTCACATTGTGACTGGGACTCTTTAACCTTTTCTTTCTCAAAGCTGGCACCTACATTCATATGCACAATTTATGTAATAACAAAAATCATTTACATACACAAAAGAACTACCACTGGAGTAGTGTCCATTGATAACAAAAATTCTTTTACATATACATTATACATACCACCATAGTGGCATTCATTATATTCTATACACATATACTAGAGTCCCTTTACTTGTACTATTACTATTTTACTATTACAAACTATACACATATAAAATCGAGATTGCGGAGCAGTCACGGGTGAGCACCTATCTACGAAATGGCTAATCTTTCTTGATGTGGGATGTCTGTCCTCTATCCTTGTCTTACGCTTCTGTACCTACGGATTAAACACCCGTGCTAAACTGCGCTTAGTGGAAACATATACATAGACGACCAATAACATTGATCGTCGCAAGCTTAATTGAATACTTGATCTATTTCATATTATTTCTTATATCATATTCTTTGCAAGTTTCCTATACTTTCATGTTCATTTCCTTTCATGTTCATATATTGTGCATGTATCATATACTTTCATATCTTGTATACTTTCATATAACCTATCTTATACTGTCCTATACTTTTATCTACATTCTCATACTTTTCATATAGAGTACTTTTGTATGCTTTCATATGTCTTTCACCTGTTTCTAATCTTTTTCATCTTTCAGTTCTATGACTTATTACATTCTATGTACTATTACATATATCATTTCTTATCTTGTACCTATATCATGTCTCCTTTCATGTAGTGGCTACGCCCATGCTATGATATTCATTTCTTACATATTGTTTTATCATATATTTTCTTATATGATCTTATATTATATACTTTACATTTGCATTTCACTCACGACTATAGAATTGACATTCACAGCCAGTTCGAGAGGAATCTCGTCTGTTTGTCATGCATTTCATTTCATCTTATACTGTCATATTGTACTTTCCTATATTTTCATCTTATACTATTCATATACTATACTTTTGTCACGCGATTCTCGATCAGGCTGGTGGCGGATCGAGCCATTCAGTGTGAAACCATGTCTTCAGGACTCTTTACCGATGTTTTTTTTTTTTTTTTTTTTTCTAGGAAATTTGAACTTATACATGGTGTACAATTTTTGTAATAACCAAAATCATTTACATATACAAAAGAACTACCAGGGTAATTCCATCAAAATCTATACACATATACTAAGCCCCATTTACTTATACAAACACTTGCATATTTATGTTTGAGCTACAAACATCGAGAGATCGCGGAAAGCAGTGCTAGTGAGCACCTATCTACGGGATGACGTCTTCTTTGGTGTGGAATGTCCTGTCCTCTTTATCTCCTCTTCGGTACCTACACGGATTGAACACCCGTGCTAAGCTTTACGCTTAGTGGGAACATATAGACAGTAACGACTAATAACAATAATCGCCGTCACTATCTTTTTACATTTACTTTTCCTTATGCAATTAACGAAGCCTATTGTTATGTGACTTCTAACTCATATCATATTATACATGTAGATTTTATCCTTTTTAGATTCCATATCATTTTCACGGTCGTATCACATCCATGTGTCATGTCTTTTACAAGTTTCAATTCATATCTTCTACATGTATGGCATGTCAGATCATATTCAAAACAAACTTACAAATCAAGTCATATCAAATTCATACAAGGTCAAATCGGACTAATACAAATATATTAGACTCTTATCATTATATCCACGTACGAGAAGCCATTAATCAACTCCTTTAGCAATTACATTTCATGATACGGGATGCTAGTTTAATTCTTTTAGTTATCGTTTTATTAAATTTTCATTTTCAAAAGTGTCGCGACCAGATCCCTACTTTCGACAGGTTGGCGGATCAGCTGGGCAGGTTTACTCCGACATTTTCAATCAAAACATTTTTGTTTGGTTTTATTAAATTTTTATTTTCAAAAGTGTCGCGACCCGAATCCCCTACTTGACCCGGTTGACGGATCCAAGCTGGAACCCGGTTTACTCCAACATTTTCAATTATCTTCCCAAAACATTTTGTTTGTGTTATTCCATTTTAGACTTTTTAATTACGCGAAAACACTTCATTTCGGGCAATCCATAAGCACCTTACAAATTCAAAGACCCATAACATTCACATTTAACAAAATGCATTTACAAAATAATGCATTTTACTATGTTAGTGTAATGTAAAAGATGTAAACAAATACAATTTTAATGTCATTTTTATTTTTGGTTTGTGATTTCGCGTGTGTTATAGTATATAAGTCGACATTCGGGACAGTTCGGTTAGTGAATCTGTCTTGTTTTGTCATTTGGTAGCAATCTTGATCTCACATTCAATATCACCATCTCACATATGGCTGAAATCGACATTCACGATGATTCAATTGGTGAATCTGTCTTTGTTTGTCGTGTTAGCAATGTGATTGCATTTGCGATATGATTCACTTTGGTATAAATTGACATTCGCAGCCCAGTTGAGTTGTTGAATCTTGTAATTTATCGATACATTAGCAATGTGATTTCTCATTTGCGTTATGATTCACTTTGACTATAGAATTGACATTCATTACGGTCGATTGTTGAATCTGTCATTTGTCATTCGTAGCAATGTGATTTTGCATTTAGTATGATTCATGACTATAGGGTGACATTAATAATAGATTCGATTTATTTGAATCACAATACGACATCATTGATGGCGCTAGTTTTGCGTTAACGTTGATTTGCGCGACGCGGTGACGCCACACAGCAGTTCGGTTATTTGAATCACATGCGGTACATCGTCCATTGGCAATGTGATTTCACATTCGACAATTACGGTTACCTTCATGGCCAATTAGTTGGTGAATCCGTCATGGTCGTCAATAAAAATGTGATTTTGGCGTTCGATATTTCTGATTACCTTCATGGCCAATTGATTAGTGAATCCGTCATGTCGGTCGTCAATGATACATTTCAAATCAGGTTACTTTTATCGCAGTAATTTAAACATAGCTCAAATACATGCACACATGCATTCATTTGACAAACATTTGAATAACAATAATTAATCAATATATATATATATATATATATATATATATATCGATTTGAATTATTGTTGTCAGAAAGCTATTCATCTCCTCCCATAAATGATATGAAGACAAAATGTGATCATGATCGGTTATGAATGCTATTTGTGAAATATATATATATTTCACAAATAGCATTCCTCTTCCGATATCATGATCTGACTATCTTCATATCATTTATGTATGACAAACATTCGAATAACAATAATTCAAATCGATATATATATATATATATATACCATATATATATTTCTAAATAGAGACTCATAATGATCCTTAATCACATTACATGCCGTATTTCTTTGTTTATTACCTTTTTTCTGGTTATATATGATAATAATCATTATATAAGCTTACTTAAATATTATGTGTTCGCGACATATTACCCTTCTCAGAAGCCATTATTCATGTTTCAGTTTGTTTCATTTCCATATCACATTCATGTTTCATGAACACATTTATACATGTTGCATTTTCTATATTTTCCTTGTTTCATGCCTATTACACATGGCACTTCATATACTTGTAAAGTATGATGTCTATGGAATCACACCTCATTCATGTATTCTTATTCCTCTATGAATCTACTTTACTTAGAAATTGGAATCATTCCAATCGGATCATCCTAACTAAATTTATGGCATTTTCATGCCAAACTAGTCAGCCGATATTACATTTTAGGATAGTTTGAAATACTCATTTTTCAGTGTCTTGACTCCATATTGACACTTGTTCTTTGTACTCCTTTAAATCCTAAGGTTCCTAAGGGTTCTTCTCAATTAGAATCACTTAAATCAAATCTAGAAACTCGAGTTATGTCCTAAACAACCCGGTTTACTCTATGTTCAAAAGAACCGGAAATTTGGCGAACATGGCCCACTTTGAGTGAATTTTTTGGCCACATAGAATCAGAATTTGAAGGTACGTATTTCTGGATGTTTGGTTCTCCTTGAAGTCTAGTTTAATTAGCCACTTGAATCCTTTCGAATCGGATAATAAATGAAGCGAGTTATGGCTAAAATCACGAGAAAAATGACGATCAAAATAGAGCGGGTGTCACCGCTCCCAGGTCGACATCACCAGAGTAGGGTCGGTGCAGGCCCTGTGCACATACGGGTTCAAGGTGTACCGGTACAGGTCACCGAAAAATTCCCAGAATGTGTGTTTTTCTCCCTTTTTTCAATATGTTGATACCCAAATCAACCCAATACTCTATAAACACGTCAAGACCACTCTAAATTCATCTTATAATCGCTTTTCTACTCAAATTATCTTTCAATTCACCTCTTATGAACTCTATTGAACTCAAACATGCTTTCTATTCATCTCTTATACAAGGCCTAGGTTTTACTCAACCCATCTTCAAGAAATCTAGGGTTCTTATCCAAACCTAGAACAAGAACAAACATGTCCATGCTTTACATAACATGAACCCCGAAACACATGTAATGGGACCTCTAGATCTTCTCATAACAAAACCCTAGAAAAACAAAAGGGATTTATAGTGATTTCCATACAAGAACTCATTTAGGGTTAGGTTTCTCACAGCCCACAACCCACAAGCATGTATCCGGCCACAAATTTATACAAAGTTCCATAGGGCATAGAATCCATACCTTTTTATCTCTTAGCTTCACCTCTTCTTCTCTTCTTAACTACTCTTCCTCTTCCTCTTCTTCTCTCTTTTCCTCCTCTCTACGGTTTGGTCTCTCAAATTGAGGGAGACCAATTGATATCTTACGGAGTTAAGGCCATGTTGGCCTTGAATAAAACCATTTTTTGCTTTTAAGTTTCTCTAATTTGCCTTTTTATCCTCCTTTCCTCATTTTTGCAAATCCCTTATGCCATATTCTAATTTAGCCCCTAATCTTTCCTCAAATTCCATGTTACATATAATCTTATTCTTTATGCTTTTATGTCCTCAGTGGCAATGACCACTTTACCATATCTCTAATATTATTCATTTTGGGTCTCTTATTTTATTTTTCGAAAAATTCCATTTAACTTTTAATATACCCTAAACAAGTCCGAAAACTACTAGGTATATTTGAGAGTCCACAACTTTTCTATGATTTTCATATCTTTGTGCTTTTCATATCTTTGTATTGCTTTTCGTATCTTGTACTTTCATATCTTTGTATTTTCCTTATCTTGTACTTTCATATCTTGTATTTTCATATACTTTTTATATACTTTATCTATCTGTATACATTTCGTATCATTGATACTTTATTTCTTGTACTTGTATACTTAATAAGTATACTTTCTCTTTCCTTATCTTTGTACTTGTTCATATACTTTCATCTTGTACTGGCCTTTCCATATATTGTCATATCTGCAGGTTCTTTGTCCTTTTCATACTTTTATATATGTACTTTTCATATCTTGTCATATTTCATATCTTTGTCATCTTGTACTTTTAATTTACTATCATCGCATAGTCATCTTTATGCTTCTCATATCATGTCATATATTCTATACATTTCATTTGCATATACTTGTCATTTTCTTTTAGGTTTCATGTCTGCGAAATACCTTAGCGCAGGTGAAATAGCTTGTATGTACCCAGAAGGTATATCTTGCACATAGAGACATTGATCTCTATATCTGTATATACCGAAGGTATCATCTTATCTGAGACAATGACCTCTATCGCATGACCCAAGCGGGGCCGCTCTATAATGATCAAACGGGATCTATATCATCGACCCAAACGAGGCCTCAATATGCGCAAACTATATCGCTGCGGCAAGCTTTGTGTCCACTATAGGCATGCACATGTATTCCTCTACCCGGGTTCTAAGCGGACAATCCATGTATATTTTATGTTCAATACATATCATATTATTTCGAATAATTATTGTTGACCATTGTCATATTTTGATATATATATATATATATATATATATATATATATATATATATATATATATATATATATATATATATATATATATATATATATATATATATACCACCATATATTTGTATTTTTGCATTTTTCATATATCTTTTAACTTCAATTTACTGTATTCATAATTCTTTACCATACATGTAACTATTCATTTACGTATTCACTATTTACTATTCACTATTAAGCTATTCACTATTTACTATTATTCACTATGCACTATCGCTATTCACTATTCACTATTCATATACGTGTTCGTTTGCGTATTTACTATTCATTCACTATTCATATCTCGTGTTGGGGTGAAAATCCATACATATGGAGTTTGTGAAGAACTAGATTTTGGTATTCACGCGTAGCTCGCGATACGTGGATCCAGCTGTCTCTTGTTAGGCCAGTCACGGCCAGGTGACGGTAGATATGAGGCAGAAACATGATTTTGAATTTTTAATTGAAAACTGTGAAATCACATTGCTTTTGTTCCATGTAGCCCTCGTCGAGTAGAGCACTTTTCATTCTTTGCTCGACGAATTTCGACGATCCGATTTTCATATATCGAAAAGAGAAGCGAGAGAAAAATAAATAAATAAAATATCTCTCTTATGCTCTGCCTCCCTCACGGCCTCCGTCTGCGCCCCTTTTGATTTTTTTTATTTTATTATTGTTTTTTATTATTATTATTTTAAAGTGGGACCCACATGTGCCCTTTTTCTTTCACTTCTTGGTCCGTTTTAGCTCCGAAACAAATCATTTCGTCCCGGTTTCAATTTCATTTTTCTTTAAATATTTACCATTTTTCGAGATTTTCCTAAAATCCCGTTTTCAGGTTTTACTCTACACCCGTCGCCTAGAAGTGCATTAAAATATTCCGATTGTCTCAGAATTCAACGAAAATTTTAAGTTCATTAGATTTCGTGAGACTGATTTACTTATTGCTTGATCCATTTCGTCATCCAAAATGTAGAAATTTTAAGAACTTTCAAAGTGGCAAAAACCGTTTGCCCTTTTTCATAAAAATATCGTATTTTTGAATGAATACAAATTTAACTTATTTTATACCTAAACATGTTATAAAATTATTAAGGGCATATTTTACTTAAGGTGTTACAACTCTCCCCTCCTTATAAGAATTTCGTCCTCGAAATTCATACTCTGTCATTTGCATGTCCTATGTCAGGTCCTTTCTTTTCTTGTCTTTTACCAATGGCATTTCTTATATTTTCTTTTCACTTGGCTCAACTAGAGCGTGACTCTCACTTATGACAGATTTCTAAGGATCAGAAGCTAGTAACCCTTGTTCTCTGGGGTTAACACTTTCAACAGCTTCTTCAGGACGATCTATCTGCTTATACCACAACACACACAGGACATCCATCAGACCCTTTACATTTCTATACATAGACTTTCTATCTCTTATGCTCTATATGTTTAGTGTGATTCGGAAAGCGCTGAAACCTTTGCTCTGCTACCAACTTGTGTTGGTATCATATCCCATCAAGCCCTAGGTTAACGTATACTTATGCTCTGATACCACTAAATTGTGGCGTCTGACCGACACGGATGGGGTGTCAAGCGAGTGTCTGCGTATTTGGGACTCTTTAACCTTTTTCTTTCAGGCCCGACACTGCGTTCCTTATGCACAATTTATGTAATAACAAAAATCGTTTACATACACAAGAACTACGATTAGTGTCCATTGATAACAAAGATTCTTTTACATATACATTGGTCATACCACCATAGTGGCATTCATTATATTCTATACACATATACTAGAGTCCCTTTACTTGTCTTTATTACTATTTTACTATTTTAAAACTATACATATAAAATCGAGAGATTGAGCAGTGCGGTGAGCACTATCTACGAGATGGCACATCTTCAGCGTGTGGGATGTCTGTCCTCTATCCTTGTCTTAAGCCTGTACCTACGGATTAAAGCGGAGTGCTAAGCTATAAGCTTAGTGGGGAAACATATACATGGACGACCCGATAACATTGATTATGCAAGTAAGCTTAATTGTATACTTGATCTATTTCATATTATTTCTTATATCATATTCTTTGCAAGTTTCCTATACTTTCATGTTCATTTCCTTTCATGTTCATATATTGTGTATGTATCATATACTTTCATATCTTGTATACTTTCATATAACCTATCTTATACTGTCCTATACTTTTATCTACATTTCTTATACTTTTCATATAGAGTACTTGTATGCTTTCATGTCTTTCACTGTTTCTAGTCTTTTCATCTTTAGGTTCTATGACTTGGCCATTCTATGTACTATTACATATATCATTTCTTATCTTGTACCTATATCATGTCTCCTTTCATGTAGTGGCTACACGCCCATGCTATGATATTCATTTCTTACATATTGTTTTATCATATATTTTCTTATATGATCTTATATTGTTATATACTTTAAATTTGCGTTTTCACTCTGACTATAGAATTGACATTCACGACAGATTCGAGAGGGAATCTCGTCCTGTTTGTCATGTAATTTCATTTCATCTTATACTGTCATATTGTACTTTCCTATATTTTCATCTTGTACTTTTCATATACTATACTTTTCTATGATTTTCATATATTGTGCTTTTCATATACTGTACTTTCATATACTGTATTTTCATATACTTTTCATATACTTTATCTATCATATACATTTCGTATCATTGATACTTTATTTCTTGTACTTGTATACTTGTCATATACTTTTCTCTTTCATATACTGTACTTGTTCATATACTTTCATCTTATACTTTGTACTTTCCATATACTGTCATATACAGTTCTTTGTCCTTTTCATATACTTTCATATACTATGTACTTTTCATATACTGTCTTATTTCATATACTGTCATCTTGTACTTTTAACTGTATACTATCATCGCATAGCAATGCTATGCTTCTCATATCATGTCATATATTCTATACATTTCATTTGCATATACTTGTCATTTTCTTTTAGGTTTCATGTCTGCAAATACCTTAGAAGCGAATACGGGATATAGCATATGTACACGAAGAGTACTATCAGCATGCAGGCAGTGATCTCTATATCTGTATATACCCAGAGTATCATCAGCATGCGAGGCAGTGACCTCTATCTGTATGACCCGAAGCGAACATAATGATCCGGCAGGATGCATCTCATCGACAAGCAGGCCTCAATATCTAATAAGCTATATCTTCTGACAACTATGTCCCTATAGACATGCCTATCTATCTCTCTATTAGGTTCTAAGCAGACAATCCATGTATATTTTATGTTCAATACATATCTCATATTTTCGAATAATTATTGTTATTTGGTAATCATATGCGATATATATATATACCACCATATATTTGTATTTTTGCATTTTTCATATATCTTTTAACTTCAATTTCTTTGTATTCATGGTCTTTCATACATGTAACTATTCATTTATGTATTCTTATTCGTTTCACGTATTCGAACATTCTTGTCGGCTATTATTTATTCATTTATTTACTATTCACTATTCATTATTCGTATTTATTTATATTTACTATTCATTCACTATTCATATCGTATTTATTTACATATTTGGGTGAAAATCCATACCTCGTGGAGTTGTGAAACTCCAGGAATTCGGTACTCAGCGTGGCTCGCGATGCGATGGATTAACTTTTGTCATAGCTCAGACGGTCGGCCAGTCGAGAAAGCCATAGATCTGGCAAAACGCCGGTTTTGAAATTTTAATTAGCTTCGGCGAAATTCGTGTTTTTGGTTCTCGTAATGTAGCCCTCGTCGAGTAAAACACTTTTCATTCTTTGCCCAGCCAATTAAACAGTCGATTTCCATATATCGAAGAGAAGAGAAGCGAGAAGAAAAAAATAAAAAAAAATCTCTTACGCTCTGCCTCCCTCACGGCCTCCGTCTGCGTCCCTTTTGATTTTTTTGATTTTATTATTATTATTTTAAAAGCGGACCTACATGTCCACTTTTTCTTTCACTTCTTGAGTCAGTTTCAACTCGAAACAAATCATTTCGATCCAGATTTCAACTTCATTTGTATCTAATTGACTATTCTTTAAATATTTACATTTTTTGAGATTTTCTAAAATCCGTTTCGAGTTTCACTTCTTACCATCGCCTAGAAATTCGTAAAATATTCCGATTGTCTCGGAATTAAACGAAATTTTTCTGGTTCACTAGATTTTGCGAGACGAATTTAACGGCGCAGTCCGTTTCGTCATCCGAAATCTAGAGAATTTTCTATGCTTTTCCAAAGTGGCAAAAATACCGTTTTGCCCTTTTTCATAAAAATGTCATTTTTTTCGAACGAATACAATTTTAACTTATTTTATACCCTAAACATGTTATAAAACTGTTAGGGTATATTTTGGGGTGTTACAAAAAGTCAAACCCAGGAGCTACATGTCGGGTGATCTAGTCTTAAAGCTCTGCTTGAGTAAGGAAGAATCCGGCTACATGGAGAACTAGGCCCCAATTGGGGCCCACCACATCATATCTCAGTCGTCAAACCGGGCAACTACGGCAGGCTCCGGTGAGAGGAGGGAAAAATTCTACATCATCGTAGAATACGGAGGCATCTTAAGCGTTTTTATCGGTAGGCCTCGGTTTGTAATCTCCATAAGCATTATCCATCTTGAATTTGGCCAATTGAGCGTTTATTAGTGAAAAGTTTTAGTTAAACATTGCAAAACGCTTACAACCATAGAATCACGCGGAAAATTAAATACACGAGGAATGTGAAATTCATGATCCAAAAAGGAAAAGTCTCTCTTTATTCCAGTCAAAATTACATTCAATTACAATCAGTAGTGTCATTGATTACATCTTGGAAGTATACAGTACAAGCAGTTCCCTCAAAAAACAAAAAAAAAAAAAACAAAAAACAAAAAAAAAAACCTCAAGAGAGAAGGATGAAAGGAAAACGAGGTGAAAAAGAGGAGAAGAAGAAAAAAGGGATGGAAAGAGTTTGTGCGGAAGGAAAGGGAAAAGGGAGAATGAGATGTGGAAGAAAGGAAGAAAGAGAGAATGAAGGAGAAGGAGAAAGAGAAGAAAGAGAAAGAAGAATAGAAAATAGAGAAAGCGGCACAAGAAGTATGCAGCCTATAGGACAACACATTCTAGCACGAGTACAGGGACCAACGTAAACTCCATAAAAGGGGAGACTAAGGGAAAAACACAACTCCCGCAATGAGAGGTCCAGCAAAGCTAAGCCGAGAATCTTGAGGGCGGATCCGTGACGATCAAGCTTCGACGCTTCATCTCGCGTAGATCTCAGTTATACACCAAAGGGGGTAGAGCATCCAAAGTATAAACTCCATAGCAATGAAGCCACTATTTATAAGAAGGCTAAAGCACTCGAAAATTCGCGCAATCGATTCAAATTCTCCATAAATCAGCATTAAAGACGCTCGCACCTTTCCAAGAAAATCAGAAGTCGAATGGCCGCACGCAGCAGCTCACTTTGAAGAGTTCGTCTACTTTGCACAGGTCATGTAACCTAAGAGTCAGATCAGCTCAGGCTATATCGCCACTCGGCCTCAGCGCCCGGAGCCCAGTAGCTCACTTTGACGAGCTTGACTACTCTGCACAGGCCATGCAGCCTAGGAGTCAGATCATCTCAGGCTATATCGCCACTCGGCCTCAACGCCCGGAGCCCAATAGCTCACTTTGTGAGCTCGACTGCTGCGCCCTGAAGCCATGCGGCACAGGAGTCGGATCATTTCCCGGTATATCGTCGCTCGACCTCTCGGCGCGGGCCCGATAGCTCGGCGAGCTCGACTACTGCGCACGGGCCATGCAACCTAGAGTCGGATCGGCTCAGGCTATATATCGCCCTCGGCCTCAGCGCAAGGAGCCCGATAGCTCACTTTGACAGGCTCGACTACTCTGCCCTGACATGCGGCCCCCAGGGTCGTATCATTTCGAGGGCTATGTCTCGCGCTCGGTCTCGGTGCACAGACCTGTAGCTCACTAATGAGCTCGACTACTCTACCGCGAGCCATACGGCCACAAGTCGGATCATTTCGGGCTATATCGCCACTCGGCCTCAGCGAGGCAACTGACTAGAATGGCGGGCTGACCATTACACGCGAGTCATGCGACTGAAGCGATTCATTAAGGCCATTCAACTCACGAGCTCACCAGCTTAGTTAGAAGAGCTCAGCCACCCAACTCAGGATGTGTTACTCAGGAGTCAATTCAGCTCAGACGTCCAACCACACTCGTGGCCTCGGTCGGGAGCCCGGCTGGTTTAACGAGCCCAACCATTCTACGGTAGGTGCGGCTGGGTCGATTCATTTCCCGGACAGTGGCCCGCTTATTTCCTCTCGGCGCCCGGGCCGGCAGCTCAAAATGGCGGCTCGACCATTACCTGATCCGTGCGGCTTAAGTGGTTATTTCGGACATTGCGACCCTTTCGGCCTGGCACGGGCGACTCGAATGGCGAGCTCAACCATTACACAAGCCATGCGACCTAGAGTCGATTCATCTCGATTATTCGACTCCGCGAGCCCACCAGCTCAGTTAAAAGAGCTCGACCACCCAACTCAGGACGTGTGCACCGGGAGTCAATTTAGCTGATTCAACCCACTTTCGGCCTCGGCGGAGCCCTAGCGGCTCGGTTGCGGCAAACCATTTTACGCGGGCCGTCGGCCTGGGAGTCGATTCGGCTTCGGACATTCGGCCCGCGGCCTCGGCGCGAGGCCCGACGGCCGGAATGGCCGAGCTCAACAATTCTACATAGGTCATGCAGCCTAAGAGACAGTTCAGCTCAGGCCATTTAGCTCACGAGCCACCGGCTCGATTGAAGACCGGCCGCCTTTCGGGGCGTGCTTCGGGTCGATTCGGCTCGGACATTCAGCCCTTTCGGCCTCGGTGCCGGAGCCCGGCATCTTAGTTTCGCGAGCTCAGCCACTCTGCGCCCACCATCGGCTAAGAGCGAATTCGACTCGGGCAGGCAGGCTCGCGAGCCCACCGGCTCGGTTAGAAGAGCTCGGCCGCTGACTTCGGGACGTGTTGCACCAGTCGGTTATTTCAGATAGTTGCCAGGCCGGCATCTAGAAGCCTAGAAATGATCGAAGTACTCAAGCGCTAAGCGCATGCCCGAATTGCGGCTCGGACGTTAGGCGCTCGGGCTATGCAAACCAAGAAATTAATTCGATTTATGCAAAACAACGCGAAATGCACCAGTAGAGACACAAGTGGTAAAAAATGAATATTTATTAAGGGGAAGGCTACATATGTCTTAGGTCCCAAGCCCAACAAAAAAAATATATATAAAATGAAAAGTATAAAAGTTGATATCAGGCAAGCGAAGACGTGCACAGGATATCAGGCATCAGAAGGAGGAGCAGACGGTGAAGAGGGGGAGTGGGCTTCAGCAGGGGTACCCAGTTCTTCAGAGTAGTCAGCAGATAGGGACTCCTCGGCCTCCTCATCACTTGGTATGTCAAAATTGAAATCCAAGCCTGGATAGACATTAGCAGCTTTTCTTTGAAATGGGTACTCGAAGCCACATTGAAAGTGCAGGCCTCATCCCTCAACTTGCCTATAATTTCGTCCCGTTGAGCAACCAGAGTCACTTGTTGATGAAGATCCCCACGCAGTCCGCGACATTCCTCAGTCAGGCGTTCCGCTGAGCTAACAGCCTCGGAAGCCTCAAGACGAGCTCCGTCTAATAGCGCTATCTTGTCGCGTATATCATCATTGGCCCTTAGTAGCTCTTGTGGAGCTCCACTTGGCTCGCCTTGGGATGTGAGCTAAATCCACAACTATCTGGAGTTCATATTGGGCGGTGCAGCCCGTCCTAGCCTCTAGCAAGTCATTTTCGCAACCCGCAGCTCATCGAACCTCCGAGCTCATGCCGGCCATCCTCAATGTTTACGCTCGTCCTCTCTACCCTCTCGGCAGGGCACGTGCGGCGTGGTATGCTTCAAATCATACTGAAGCTTCACTACCTCCTCGGTCATCGTCACCTCGATCCACTTAGCTTCGGCCCGTCGAGAAATAAGGAAGCCACCTCTCTTTGTAAGCTTCGAGGCGGCTTTGGCATGGCCTTCGTTTAGTTTGACCTTCTTGGCCATACTCTTCAAATGGGTAGCCACCTACCACATCCAACGCAAAGTCAGTACTAAACAACACTCAACTGGGATTGAAATCAGACATGACAAAATTTTGGAACTTACAGAGGCGACCCCCTGGAGGGATAGAGCCAAAGCCTCGTCAACGGGTAGCACGCTCGACTTCTTGAGATCAGAATCCTTAAGAATGGACGATACTGCGCCAACCGCAAGTTCGGAATTGAGAAGTAAGGAGTCGCTATCTCCACCAGTCTCGGAATCCTTCCTCTTCAACTCCTCCACCCTCGAAGAAGGTGGCCTAACACTCTGCGCAGGCGGGTTCTACCAGACAGTGATGGGCATGACCGCCAGCGATTTGCTCAATGACCCTTCAGGAACCTTTCGCCTTCGTAGTGGACCCAGAACGGGATTGCAGACTCAAAACTTTAGGATCCTTAGCCGGAGAAGAGGAAGATGCCCCCAATTTCGGAACCTTGATCGAAGCCGGCCGGTCTTTCTCAGCGGAGTCCAGGGCTTTCCGTTTCATGCTCTTGGGCTTTCGAGACAGCGTCTCCAGCCGAGCTAAAAGCTCTCCCTTGGTAGGCTTGGCAGCAAAGGGCCCGGTGGGAGAGACTTTCATAGTGGGAGGAGGCGAAGATCTTAGAACAGCAGAGCGGGCTGACCTCGAACTCGAGGGGCCAGGAATATCCGACTTAATCAGCTCCGCGTAGGAGCGCGCAGGGCACTCAGCCAGCTCCTGCACTATGGCGCTATCTTCAGGGCTGAGGTCAGTCGAGCACTGAGGAGGCAACCGCGTGGGCCGATGAAGAATTAGAAATATCAACCTCACAAAATCATATTATCAAAAGCGACACTCACGTAGATTCTCCGGGGTGGTCCAGCCTCAGCTTGAGTGTCGTCCTTGTCGGAAGTGGTTCATATTCCCAAATTGTGACCAACGGCAAAAGTAACATTCCTTCAAAACTTGTGGGAAGAGGGAAGATCGGAATCACTAGAGGAGAGGTACAGACGCCCGGGAAAGGAAATAAAGGAAACCTCGGAGGTTTCCTTCGTGATAAAAGATAAAGGAAGCGGCTATACTAGGGGCGCGGAGCCCTCGGTCCCTAAAGAAAATCAATAAGGCCAACCAAATGCTGACCATTGGGCGAAAGTTGAGAAGACAGACATTGAAGTCTTTGCAAAACCCCTTTTATGAAGGATGCGGAGAGCGAAGACCATTTTCGAAGGCCACCTCGAAGAAACGCCTGCATCTTAGGTGCGAAACCACATAGGAGGTGGCGTTAGGAGCCAGGCTTCGAGCGCGAGGTCGATGCGTCTAACAAAGTGGCCCACGAAGGACCAGCCTTGCTAGGCCGCGAACTAAAGCATGCTGAGCGGCGTAGTTTTTAGGTATTGAGCCCCCGGGATGTAATCGGGGTCTGCTCTCCTTGCATGTCGAGGAAGGGGGCGCCACAGGGGCATCTACGAGTTCAACCACGGTCGAGCAGTGCGAGGCCGCCGCCCGGTTGCCTAGAGCGGCAATAGCCGAGTCACCTCCAATACGTAGAGAAGAAGAGCGACCCGGACCCATGATGGAAGCAAGTGATAAAAACAAAACTTGGCCAACCTAACCCTAGCGCCTCGTCGTATCGCTCAAAAAGAGACCAAGGAGATAAGAGTGTGACGGACAGGAATACAATAGAAAAAGCTATCCCAGAAAAGGCGCGAGGAAAAAGACTGCGCACAAAAGTTTCAGATAGAAGACTAAGGGGAGGGAGATTCGAACTCGGCCCAAAGGTAAAGAAAAGGTCTGGGATCGGGAGGCACCTGAAAGCCGAGAGGATGTCTGCGAAAGAAGCGAAGGAAGCGAAGAGTGGGAGAAATGGTAGCCGAAAGCCGAAGAGTCATCATTATCACCAAGACATATGGCGTGACCGAGCCTAACCTTGACCTTGAGCGAGGAAATGTGGAATTGCACCGTCACGAGAAAGCGATTCTGACCCTTGCCGCATTACCGCCGTACATAAGGGTTGGGGGCAGCGATAGGGTTTGAAAAATAAGGCTCATAGGCCCACTCACCAGGCCCAAGAAAGAGGCTAGCCCAACGAAACACCCAGGTCCCTAGCAACTTAGGCCAGAGCAGTTAACATGGATAGTGGCAGGGGTAGTTGGGAAAGCCCACGACCCACAAACCAAACTGAATCCTTTCAATATGGAAAATAGAATAATCCCCAATAACGTCTTATCGGCCCCAAATCAAACTAAATCTATGGCGAGGAAAGAAAGATAATTCACGATATAACGACTCATCATGCGGTCGAGGCCAAAATCCCCCGATAAGGAAGGAAGATTATCCCCGAATAAACTCTTCTTTCTATATCCTTTACGAAGATCCAATACGTAAAGGCAAAGTAATACCATCAAATGGGGAAAGAAAATCCTATTCACCATCAAGAAATTTAGGAAAACATATACTATAAATACAAGGCCACCCCATACGGTGAAAATGCGCAAACATACGCAACACATTCGCCCTCTAAGCAGTCTATCTTTTCTCTAAAAAAGAAACTGACTTAGCCATCGGAGCGGCTACGGGCGAAGCCCCCGCCGGCCCTTTCTTTTTCTTATCTTTGCAGAGGAGGACCTGATTCAGAGACCGCAAGTTAGTAGCGCCACACGGGCCGACGAGACCGGCTAGCGCGGCCACATCTCTGGCCCGAGGCGACCCAATACGCTCTAGCCCAGTTCGGTTGAAAAAAGGCATCATCAATTATCTTTTTAAAAATAATTTGAAATTTGAAATATATGTTTTTTAATGTATATAGTTTTTCAAACTACAACTGTACCATTTCTAATGTCCATATTTTTTAAAAACGGTCTCTTTTGGAATATATGCTTAATAAAAATAAATAAATATAAATAAATAACATTCATTGATTTTTTTATTTTAATTTAAATTATTTTTACAAGTAAAATTAGTCATAATCTCTAAAGGTAAATATTTTTAAAGAATTTGGATAATATCTCATAAAATAGTTTTCTATAATGATATCTTTATAATTATTAATATCTTTATAAATATATGGATGAAGAGAAGGACATACCCGCTTTTAGACATCGTTCGGCTGACATCTATGTTGCCGTTCTTGGCGAGGGAGGTGACGAGTGTGGTGGTATAAATGAGTGTTTTCATTGTATGCAGTCCTTCGAAAACTAACTTTTCTTTTTTAGAAAAATTTGAAAAAAAATTAAAATATTTAGTTTTTTTCTCCTTAGAAAAAGTAAATTATTGATACTTTCTGCCTTCTAATACTAAGTAAAAATAAATAATTTAATAGTTAAAATAATTAAATGAATTAAGTTACAAAAATAAACATCACTTTCTCACACAGAAACAAAAATTTCAAATTTTTAAAAACTTTCCGTTATTCCACTTTGTTATAATGTAATAAGCGTCTCGTTAAGACTTCAACCGGACACCTCACCTGCTTTATGCTCATTGCCTTTTGAGAAAGGTTGAGCTCTTATAGACCTTTGCCAAATAGTGAAAGCATCAATACCACGTAGAACTACACGCTGCAAAACCAAATCATAATATTTCGGCCTTGACATTTAGCAGTCCATCAGCAAGTTGACAGGGTCAAATGGTGGAAGGGTAAGGCGGTGTTTGTTTTTTTTACTTAATGTTGAATAGAACTTTTTTTAGCTTAATACTAAATAGTACTTAATAACATTAAGTATTAAGTTGTTTGTTTTTTAACATTAGATAGTGAGTAGGGATGACAACAGGACGGATTATTTTGGGTTCCCGTCCCACCTTGCTCTTAATGGCACAGGTTTAATTTAATTTTAATTGGGTTTTTAATGGGTTTGGGTTTATTTGCTCAAATCCGAGACGGGTTCAGGTATTGTTACTCTCTATAAAACCGAGAAAATTAGAAATTTTCAAAAATGACAAAATGTTAATAAAAATAATAAATTGTCATAAGGGTTCAGGGAAGCCTAGAAAATTCTTTAGATCTCGGATGATGAAACAAATTGCTCCGTTAAATTCGTCTCGCGAAATTTAGTGACCCAGAAGAGTTTCGTCGAATTCTGAGACAAGCGAAAATTTTTCCGATTTTTTGGGTGATAAGTTGTCAGTGACTCCAGGGACGAGATTTTTATGAAAATCTCGAAAGTCAGGAAATGACTTGGGCTAAGTTCATTTAAAATAAAGTGAAGTGAAAATAAATAAATTATTTCGAGGCAGAAACGGACCCGAATGAAACAATATGAACCATGTATCCAAAATAATAATAATAAGCCCCGCCCGAGTATATTTTAAAAATAATTTTTTATTATTTTATTTTTATACTTTAATATAAATAATAATAATTATAATGTTTTTAATAAATAATTTATAAAAATTCATAATATTTTTATTTTTATGAAAAATATTAATTTTAATATAATAAAAATAAAAAAGAAAATATAAAAAAATTAAAATTAAAAAATAAAAACAAAAATAAAATGTAAACGGGGCGAGTTTGGGAATTTTCCCATCTCCGCCCCGCCCTGTTTAATTTTTTAAATGAGACAAGTTTGGGAAATGAAAAAAATAAACGAGCCAAGTCGAGATGGGGGCCCGATCCCAAACCCTTATATTGTCATCCCTAGTAGTGTATATTGCTAGCTCTTCTTCTTGTTGAGCAATGATTGAATTTTTCTTATTTTTGTGGAAAATGACTTTTTCTGAATAGAAAAAACCAAATATTTTCACATTTTCTATTCATAACTTTTTTAAAAAATTTCAGCAATAAGTCATAAAAATTTTAAAAAATAAACAGCTTAATGTTGAAAGCTATTTAGCTTCAGCATTAAATCAAAACAAGCATCACTGATCCTATGTTTTGGAGGAAATTAGGCATGTGATGAACTTCGGACTTAGAGTACATTTTGTTTTTAAAGTTTCCGCGACTTATTGTTGAAAATTCTAAAAAGTTTTGAATAGAAAAAGTGAACCGAAATCTTCCGCCACATTGTCATGTCTACGCACTACCCAAGAGAGATTGGTGATGGCAAAAGGAGGCGGATGAGAAGATGCTTTCCGGGTTAAGTGATTAAATAACCCTTAAATAACTTAAAGCATGAGCTTTATTAATATAAAAAAAGTCTTAATTATAGGTACTCATCGATGAAGGCGGTGGTTGCATAATGTATCACGAAATTATAGATCTTGTTCTCTTGTACTTTTGCTCATTTTATTTCGGTCGCATGTTGTGATCAATTATTGAGTGTTGAGGTCTGATGATGCTTTTTCAACCGAAACTAGGCTTGAGCGTGCTGAATTTGTTGGGCCGGTCCGCTGGTTCTAGATGTCGGGCTCCTCTGCAAAAACAAGAAACAAAAAGGATCAGTGGGGGCTCGTTGCCTCTCCGATGCCTAAGTCAGTTCTTTCCGGTGGAAGAGAAGATCAACTACTTAGGGAATGAAGTTTTGTGCGTATGTCTGCGTACCTTTCACCGATAGGGTGGCCTGGTATTTATAAGGGATGATCATGATAACTTTCCTAGTTTGATGATGACACTAAATAGTATCTTTCCTTGTTGGAGGATGATACGATATTCCTCAATTGGGTGAGAGATTTTATTTCCTTATCGTAAACTGATTAATAAGGGATAATTGATGGGCAATAATTAGGAAATATCCTACTTTCCTGTTTGGTGGAGATTGAGTGTTTTCCTGTCTGAATTTATTGGGCTACCGGTCTTTTAAAGGGCGGGGATTGGGCCCTCGTTTTGGGCCTGCATTTGGGGATACAATTAAGGGCCTAATGCTGGTACTGGGCCCGCTCTTTAATCCTGACATTTGGGCTTGCGTCCTGAGCCTGCGCGCCTATTATTTCAAACCCCATCAAGGTCAATGCAATTCACATCTTTTTGTAAATGCTTCATTTACAACACTTTCTCTTTCTTACATCATTTATATGATAATTAAATATAGATATAAAAATATAAATGCATCACGATTTATTCTATGTTACTAAATGTATTTGAATGAAGTAAATTATAGTTTAGCTAGAAATATATTGTCATTTGTTTAATTTAGTTTTAGAACTCTCTCTCATTTTTTTTAAAAAATTTAATATTATCTTCTTTATTTTATTTTAATTTTTTATAAACACAAAGAATGGATAATATTAATAAACAGAGTCAGACGGTAGCAAAGATTTAAGAACAGAAGCGAACCTTGCGGACTAGCATGATGAATAGAAGCTCTAGCAATATGGTGAGCAAAAGTGTTGAAACCTACCCATAAACTGGACATGATAAAACTTCTCCAAATACAGTAGGAGTTTTCAATCCTTTATCAGGAGATCAAACTCAAATGATTTCCAATGATGAAACCTAGTCCTACTAATTGATGATTTGCATGAAATACTATTCTAATATCCATATTTTTTAAAAACTATCTCTTTTGGAATATATGCTTAATAAAAATAAAATAAAATAAAATTCATTGATTTTTTTATTTAAATTTAAATCATTTTTACAGGTAAAAATAGTTCATAACCATTGAGATTTGAACCGAGACCCTCATCTTTTTATGTCTGACATATCTTTTAAAAATATTGAACCTTCTACCATATGAGTTAGACATGATGAATAAGTTAAATTATTCTTTAAAAATCAATAATTAAATTAAACCTAATAAAAGTGACATGTAAAACTCACGAAATAAAAAAATAAAATTGTAACGTAAACATCCTTGGTTCGGACTTCGAATGTCACAGTCATAACCATCCGTTCACGAGATGTCCCATGTCTCCGAAACCGTATTGAAAACGAGGTGGGGTTTGGGAGGGCACGTGATTTCTCCGTGATGGGGATTCCAAGCTTTAAAAGAGGCCTTGTGAGGGACACACGTTTCTAGCCAGTGATCGAGATCTAACTTATACACAGGGCAAGGCGGATTTTCCTCATGTAGGGTAGCCGAAGCTATCAAGGAGAGATACGTCTTCCTAATATCCAAATGCTATGAATCAATGATTGTCACTGTCATAATTGCAATACTCACCACCAAATATGTAGAGAAAATTTCCGGACTTCACTAAACTAATGCAAGGTCGCCATGAATGGACACACCTATAATAGGATACTCTCTCGAACCATTTTACGATCAGGTTCGCAAGGGAAAAGCGAAGACGCCATAATCAGTTATGGAATGATTAATTGATAAATCAAAAGGATAAAGATGTTATAATCAACTGTGGAATGGTTGATTGATATGTCGATGAAATGAAGACTCTACAATAAACTATAAAATGGTTAATTGATAAATCGAAGATGTTAAATGACCAACTCTCCTAAAAGCTCAAGCTTGTAGGATTTGGGTTTAATATGAATATCATGCTTCAACAGAAGATAATCAAGACGTCACAATCAATTATGCAATAATCGATTGATAAGTCGATAGGATGAACGCCATGAAAAAATCAAGTTCAAAAGTTTTTTGGATAACCAAAAAGGAGAAGACTCTTACAATTTTTAATTCATATCCTTTTGTACTATTACATTATAAACATGTTTTTTTTAGGCTACAAACTAGAAAGAAAAAAGAAATAAAATATCTATTGCAATATTTGACCTAAATCACACCTAAAACTAAAAAAAATGAAACAAACCTAAATAAAAATAAATCAAAGAAAGTAAATAAAAATAAATAAACTAAAAGGAAAGTAAATAACTTGCCATGCAAGCCATACAATATCATCTAGAAAACATCCAAAATACCAATATTTTAAAAATCAAACCGATGACTGAACCGAAAATGTTACTGGTTCACGGTACACTAGTCTGACCGATGGTTGAACTGAGGTTGAATCGGTGATATTATAAATATGTAATTATATATTTTTTAAAATTTAAAATATATAATTTAATATTTACAATATTATTTATTTATTCTTATATAATTGTATTAATATTTTAACTTTTATGAAAACATAAGTATGATATTTGACTATAAAAATGTATTGAAAATGAAAAATAACATTATATACATATCCGGGATGAAGACACGACGATAAGTGAATGCACAACACGGTCTCCATCTTATCTTTTTCTTTCCGGATTAGAGCTAGGGTTTGGATTTTGAATCTCGAAGAAAAATAAGAATCAGTTAAAATAATTTTTCTTCCTTCCTATACAAAGAGGGCTAGTCCTTTTTATAGCTAATAATAAGAATCCCAAAGAGAATAAAATAAGAAGCCAATGCTAAATGGAATACCACAAGAAAAATAATCCTATCCTAAAATCTAATTATATCTGAAAATGAAAGCAATCCATAATAAGGAAACGAATATAAGTTGGGCAGATAATTTCGTCTATACAGTAGAACTGATAGCAAGGAGTCTATAAAGGGATTAGGTTTGGGGAAAGCACGGTGATCAGAAGCTGACGTAAGTAGGTGACGGAATCTGGCGTGGTGAGATCTGAGACACAGATATAAGGGGAAGCCCCTAATATAAAGAGGGTTCTTTGCTAATGGCGGAAGAATAAAGAGCTTTCCCGTCATCCTGTTGTTTCTTTTCCCGTCACCCAAACACACGAATATTGTTTCTTCATGACATGAGAGAAAGAAAAAAATATATGTAGGGGGTTGAGAATATGACAGGAAAATCCCCCACTTTTTTTTTTTTTGGGAAATTTCTAACATCTGTAAAATCATCACATCATCATCATTGTTATCGCACCCCAACATCCTAAAAATGTCTGCTGATCATTTACAGTTTTTGAAGAACAAGTTCATTCAGGACTTGGAAGACGCGGAGGAGGAACATACTGGGGAAAATAAGATCCCCGTTGGCTCCCATTTTCTACAGATTAGAGATGTGTTGGAAGCAAAAAGGATCACCGCATTCACGCCCATCTGTCAGAAGAGTGCGTGGTGTTGTCGGAGAAGCATGAACCCGAAAGATGGCTGATGCGTGGATACACCCTGGCGGAGCATTGGTTTATGCACAAAACCACAGGTTGTTGTCGAATACTGAGAAAGATGGCGGGTACAGCAGCTGAAATGGGGGCAAGTACTTGGGAATTGGGGGTGGGATTCTGGTAAAACCAGTCTTGCCAAAGTGGTTTCTTTGAATGATCATATTTGGGACACCAGGATATTGATACACTTATTCGAGAAACCGAGTAGTGGAGTTGTTGTGGAGTTGTTGTAGATCTTAGCGAAGATGTGCTATTAGAGATTCTTGGGAATGCTTTAAAGGGCAAAATGTATTTGATTGTGTTGGACGGTAAATGGGACATCAACATCGACTGGTATTTGAAGTTGAAGCAGAAGCTCAAGTCTGTAAGTGTTCATGGTGATGTTAATGGTGATGGGCTTGTCATCATCACAACCCGTCTCCCTCACAAAGCTAGAATGATGGTAGACCCTCGCAATATGTACCACATCCAGCCTCCCTCATCCATGGAGGAGATATGGCGATACAATTACAGAAGGTCATTTGGACCCATTTTTTATAGAAGTAGGAGCTGTTGTAATTTGAATATTACCAATATTTCCTTCTTCACCCTTTTTCGAGTTGGAGGGAATGATGGAATGAACTCCAATCTTGTCCTGCAGATTTTGAAATGAGACCTTTACTAATGGTTTAATTTGTATATATGACCGCAATTTGTTGAGGACCGGAACAAATCTTGTAACTAAGGTACCAAAGGGCAGCCTTCTCTCGAACAAAATGATAATCAATATGGCACAATATGTTTGGACCAGGGATGAAAAACTGGATTCACTGTCATGTATAGGCACTTAAGTTATCATCGAAGAACAATTAGGGGTGGCTGAATTGTAACCGAATTCTAGTGTCTCTTAGAAGAAAAGTAATCCATGTGAGTTCAGCTGCCACAACTGCCATAACTTGGCATTCAGCTTCAAAACTAGAGTTTGAAACGATGGGTTGCTTTTTAGAGGACCATGCTATGCAGTTGCTTCCATGACTTGAACACAATAACCAGATGTGCTTCTTCTTGGTATAAGGCATTCGACCCAGTCGGCATTGCAAAATCCATAGAGATTGAGTGAACTTTGTTGAGTGAAGCGAGAGTCATGAAATTTATTGTACCTTTTACATACC